>VZSR01001065.1:2907561-2922292 GCA_013398615.1 Brachypodius melanocephalos | reverse complement strand
CTTTGGAGGTAGAAATTTCAAAGTGATGGGTGTAAAAGAGGGTTAAGTGACTGTTCCACAGGCAGGTACACCTGAACAGGGGGATTTCCAGTCCTGATGACTCTTTAGCATCACAATATCTGTGAATCCCTGTGCTTTCAACACTTCCAGGTTTGTAGCATAGGGAGAAGTAAATGTAGTCAAATCAGGGCTTTTTTTTCTAATTCTTAATAAATTAATTTTCTGCCTAAATAGGGCAAATTGCTCTGGGATGGAATGACCTGAATAAATTCCTTTCAGAAGGCTCTTTTAATCTGTGAAGTCAGCTGGCAGTCCAGTTATATTTTTCTAGCAGAGGTGCATTTTATCTGGGTTTCATACTATGACATTCAGCTGGAAAATAAAAAATCATGGGAAAGGCTTTAGCTTCCATACTACCTAGTTGCCTTCCAGCCTTCAGCTTAAGGAGATAGGTATCAGCAAGGCAAAAAGACAGTATCATTTATCAAGGTATGGGGTTTTTGAAGGCAGGGGCAAGTTTCCAACTTGGTGCTTTTGAAGAACTCTAAAATCTTACCCTGAATCCCTAATTTGTTGCTATTTATTGCAACAAAAACTCTGTCTTTATGTGCTTTTTCACTTCAGCGGTGGCAGAAAAATCAACAAAGTTCTTAACAAAATGCTCATTGAGCTTTCCAACTTCTGGCTAGAAGAAACTTAATCATGCTTTCACTCCTTGGTAATAATTGAAATGTCTTGCTAACATCTCTGTCATTATATTTCACTGCAAAATGGGTAATTCATCCTTGGTTTAGCTTGCTGAAAAACATGCACTCTTTGAAAAGTCAGATATTTGTGTTTCTGTCTTGGCATTTCTTTCCTCGGCTTTTACAGGGAATATGTGTCACTCATTTATTTGTGCAACAAAGTTGTATCTTTTGAAGTGCTTACCAAACTGACTCTGAAATGCTGGCAGTGCATATCGCTGTTGTAGATGTTGCTGTCAATCCTCCCCTACCAGTCTCAACAATTTTTTGGCAAACTGCAGGAGAACTATCAGCATATACTTGTAAACTGTAGAAATTTGATCGTGCTCTGTGCTTAGTGGGTTTCTTTAAACATGGATGGCCTGGGTTCTTTGATGGGAGTATGGAATATTTAAAGCTATGCAAATCCAGTTATGGCTTTACTGCCTTGTTGGGGCTGTTTTCCACCTGTGTGCCTGAGGAAAGCATCCAGGTAAGTGCAACACAGAAAGCAGAAGATGCCCAAATGGTTGTTGACGTTATAAAAAGGATGGAAAGTACAGGATGTTCTTTTTTTGCTTTAACAGCTCCCGTTTTGGAAGAGAAAATTGTGATCTGTGGGCTTGAATAGAGGAATCCTCAGCAAGCCATGCATATGCTTGTTAACAGTAAGCAAGTGCTGCTCTGTAGATCACCAGTGGAGTCACGTGTGGTGGTTTTCCAAATTAAAACCAACTGCCCCGTGCCTCCATTAATGCATTTCACTTTGAAAAGAGAGTTGCTTGTGGTGGTTAACCTCGGGCAATGCCTGGCCCAGTACCATTCCATACAGGTGTGCTCGCATTTCCCGGACAATCTGTAGGTTCTAATGAGCTTGCAGAACCAGGGTTTCCTGTGCTTTGGGGAGCATGATTTGGAGCTTTTTTCATCTCTTATGAGAGAATAGGAACCTGTCCTTTAAAGATTTTGTTTGGCTTTGAGGTAAACCTTTGACTTTCATTTTTCCCCAGTAGTTATCAAAGAGAGTGAATGTGCTGCATCCAGTGTGAATATTGACAAAAATGTGAGTGATTGGGGCTGACTGAGGGTTTTGTGGTGACTTCAGAGGTTGAGTCTGTGCTCAGCAGATGCCTGAGGAGGGTGGCTGGAGGGTGTGAAGAAACTGAGTGTGCCAGTGCTAATTAAAAGTCATCAGAGCTAGGAAACCAAAGGCCTAGACATCAAGCACTGAGGTTTGGGAAGTACTGTAAATGTTGGTGAGGAGGAGGACATGACACTGGTGCTTTTGGGCTGGGACTAATTTCAAAACCAGGTGTTTCTAAAACACGGGAATCCTTAGCAAAGAATCGGTTGGTTTTGGTTTTGAGTGTTTGGGCTTGTTTTTTTTTTTTGGTTTTTTTTTTGGTTTTTTTTCCCTAAGATATACCTGTTCCTGCTAGAAAAACTGTTTTTGTTTCAAATGCAGACATGAGCTGGAAGCCAGAAGAAGAAGAGAACAGCAGGAAGGGAAGGAAATTGGTAAATTCAGGCTGCTGTTGTGACATGTTTATGGAGTGTGATGGGCCCTACGGAGTGTGATTAGCAGATTCCCAGCAGACAGGGCTGTTTGCACTGTGGGGGGAACGGCAGAATTAACGTGAGCTCACTGTGGCTGCAGAGTGCTGAAAAAGCCTGAGCAGGGGGCAATCATCAAGCTGTGTTCAGTGAAGCTGGTGGTGGTCACTCTCTTGCGGGGAGATCAAAAACAGAGGCAAAGAGCCGCTGAGGTTTTAAGGCTTTTCGAGAAGCATCGGATCGAACTTTGGTTTAACAGAAAGGAAAACGTTAATTACATCGTCCTTGTGCTGGTGTTCTGTATTTCAGCCCCTGGCTAAAAAAAAACCCAAATACAAATAGAGTAAGAAATACTAATACTGTAAATACTGGAGGAGTCTCTACTGGAGGAGTGAGGGTATTGCATATCCTTTCTCTAAGGTTGGAATTAACTGTCACGAAGAGTTGATGAAAAAAGAATTTAGGTGTATTTTTCGTGGTAGAAATAGGGAGACCCTGCAGAATCCTTTTTAGCAGTTTGTCCTTTTTGGATGTGGTAAATTGGGGAGGGAACAGAAGCTGAAGAATGGAAGGGTTATCTGAAAATCACCCGCTCTGCACATGTCAGGAACAGCAGGCTGCAGCTGCTCTGTAAATTGTTGCTTTACTAAAGATCCATTTTAGCTTAATGAAGTCGGTTGTTACTCAGCACATGGCACACGGAGAGCACCAGCTCTCCAGAAAATTGAGTAATGATTGATCTAAGCTGTGTGTTAATTTTTTCATACTATTGTCACTCCTCCTGCCAGTGTCCTGAACACAATTAAGTGTACTCAGATCCTATTTTAGCACTGCTCTTGGAAACAAGTCAGAACAAATGGCTGGAATCTTTTTTTTTTTTTTTTTTTTAAGAGTATTGTGAGCCCTTTAAAAGCATGTCTATAATAATCAGTAGGGACATTTCTGTTCCTTTAGCCATCAATTAAAGGATCCTAGTCTGAAACATCAGTGCAGGCACTAAACAGTGCATTTCCTGCAGGTTGTAGTTTCCTAAATCCTGATATTAGGCATAAATAGTAACCAGAGGAGCAGTGCAGGAGCTCTTTGCAGGAGGGCAAATCCCATTGTTCCTGTGATAAATGGTGACACCAACAATGATGTATTTTACTTGTGGCAAAATGCTGGGAGCATTGATGGTTACCTGTGAGGTGTTCATGTGACACTTGTTGCCCGGGTTTATCTGGCACCTAGATCTGGAGTGTAACAGGTCATGATGACTGGGAGTTGGGTACAACTTTCCTGCATAATGAGACTCTGATTTAGGTACATTTGATTTGACAGAGCTGGAGGTGTGTAAATCCAGCAGATAAACTGGGAATATTGCTGGCCAGCCCAAAGCATTGTAAAAGCTGGGACTATGACCTGCGCCTTGGGCAGTGCTTCATCACTTTGGCAAGCCATGGACTGCACTGCAGAACTAAGAACATCATTCATTGCATTGGATGTCCTGTATCAAGAGCCTTCTTCATTACATTCTCTCTTTTCTAAGAAGTTTCGCTTTATTTCAAGGAACAATCCCTGTTTATTAGATTATGCAAATAGGAAAGTCATTCTGTGCTTCCCATAGAGATTTCATCACAGTATTCCAGTGAAAGAAGAGATTGTATCCTTTTTCAGAGGTGACACCTTTGGCAATTTCTATTAAGCCAATACATATTTTTATGAATAGTGAAAATGATAACATTTCTCGGTTATGAATGAATATAATATCAGTAGAAAAAAGCATTACCTCTTTGCAAAGAGATGAAGTATTGTCGTTCTTTTGCAAAGAAAGATGAAGTATTGTTGTTCTGTTAGAGCTCTTTGAAGGGGCAGATTGAGAAAAATGATCTGCTTGATGTGGTGTTTATATTTCCAAAAGCTTGAGAAACAGTCTTTTCACTGAAGGCTTCTAAAGCATCCAGGCTGTTACAGAATAAGCATTTATAAAATAATGTCATCTGGATAACCATTCTAAATAAACATGCTAACCCCCTCAGAGAGTTACAGTTATTATTGACCAGATTTCACTACTTGTGGAACCAAGAGTTACAGCACTCACTGTGCCCATAACTGACCTGGAAAATTTACTGGAGCTGGGAAGAAACAGCCTGAGTTATTCCAGAGTGTTGAAATGACACTGATGCTGTGAGTCTCAAGAGTTGTAGAAAATACCATGAAGGAAGAAGACAATGCCAGATGAAACCCCAAACTGGAGGAACACTATCCTGACTAGCTGTGTGTGTTGATGGGTTTTAGATCAGCCTTTGTTGCTTGTGAAAGAGATTTTTTTGAATCATCTGGGGTAATTCTTAGAAAGTCAGCTCAGTGGTTGGGAAGCATGCAAGAGAAGAACAGAAGGTTAGGAGTTAGTTGTGAGAAGACTAGAGAGGGCAATATGCCACTCCTGGAATGCACAACTTGAAGGGAGCAGAAGAGGGCACAGAATTCCTCCCATGGTGTGTTAGAGCTGGGAAGGTGCAAAGGGGGAGCTCAGCACCGTTTACCAGCCTGTGAGGAGGAGAGGGGAAATGCCAAGTGTTGGGAAAAACCCAGCTCTGCAGAGAGAGGGCCACTGAGAGGTGCTTCTGAAAGATTTTATTCCATTATCAGTCTAAAAGAAGGGTGAGACACAGGAGACGTAAAACTCAACGCCATTCTATCAGAAGCCAAGCCACTTCTTGTTTACAATACCTTATAAATGTTTTTCAGCCTATCAGCTTATGCCACACAATGCTGCTAATACTGCTAACCCCAAGCACTGGGGAAGGAGCACCGCAGGTCTTAATTTCTGCCTGCTGGGGAACATTTAGATAATTTGGGTTACGCAAGCAATTTTTTTCTGGTTTTATGCATATAAAGGAAGCTAAAATCATTCATTCATCCATCCACAAAGAGCTTACAGAGGCTACTCCATGAGTTAATGTCTAGTTAACATTTTGTAAGAAAGAACAACCTTCGGGTGTCCACTTGGCAGATCTCGTGCAAATAAGAATTGCGTCAAACTCGAAACTAACATTTTTGAGGAGATCAAAGAGACATCTAAATATCAAATTAATTCCAGGGTGCAGGAAAATTTGCTGGAGTCCTTCAATGTGTAGACTAAACTTAAATTCATCTGGCACAAAATCAAGTGTTTCCTATGCAGAGCAATCCCACGTGAATACCTTATGCATTTTGGGTTTTAGGACAACACCAAATAGAAGCAGTTCACTGAGGAGTTCGTAAAATCTTGCTTCCAGTAATAATGACTTCTCCAAATCAAAGTCTGTAGGTCCTAGAAGCAAGTTATCCATAACACTTTCTCCAAGTAGTATCAAAAATCCAGTAAATTTAGTTGTTATTTCTGGGTTCAAAAAGAAAAAAAAAACCCTCAGCTGTTTAGACACGTGAATAATTACATAGGTATGGGAAATTTTAGCATTAATCTGGTTCATTCCCTTAAAGCAAATTAGAAATTAATGCTGGATAGAAAAAAACAACCTGTTTTTTCACTCATTATGCCAAATGTTCTGCAAAGGCTGAGGTAAGGTGCAAGTTGGTTCGACCATGTACAGCATCTTTTGGACTAACTTGGCCCATATAACCGCTTCCCTCTGGGTGGTGAGAGCCAAGAACAAATGCAGTATTGTGGTGGAAAGAGTGACAAGCTGTACTCCAAAAAAAAAAAAATAGTGACAAGCTGTATTCCAACTCCACTCTCCTTAGCGATAAAATTAATGGTGGATTTCCTCTATTTTTTTTTCCCCGGGATTTGTCTGTGATGCAACCAGTGCTAGAAGAGGAAAAAGAGAGTTCTTCCAGAAGTGATCTCAGCTTGAGTCATGCCTACAGTAACCTTGTGCACCTGAGGGTTCCTCAGGTTGCAGACAGGGAGCGATGCAGTTGGAGCATTCCCAGGGCGTGTAATGCAGTTGCCCACCCGTGTTTCCTCCTCCCCAGCGTGACACTGTGCTGCATAATTTAGGCTCTACTCTGTCTTCCCAGCAAACAGATGATGGGCAAAGGGTCCTGCAGGATTCAGTGCTATTTCAGCCTGGGGAATTGCATTTTTATTCCATGAACTCTACTTCCCTGGCTCCAGACAGACAGGTCTGGCTCTTACGTGCTTCCCAGTGCAGAGCACTTTGCATGACCCCCCTGGAGCCTGTGCTGCCCCACTGAGCCCCATCTGCAGGGAGTGCTCTCCCCAGTGAAGTGTGTGCTGGGATAAACCTGGCCCTGGTGTTGTGGGTGTCAGGGAGATGGTCAGGCAGCCCCTTGTCGAGTGACAAAGCTCTGCACATCCCAGGAACCATCCCAGTACCACAGCTCCGAGCTTCCCGTCAGGCCAGCTCTGGGAAGAGGCTCAACGTTGAAACAGGGACGTGGTGCAGCCTCTCTGCCAAAATGTCTCCTGCCACTCTCCACCAGCGCTCCTAACAGCACAAAACTCTTCTGCAGACACCACTCAGCCACCAGCATTTTCAATAAATACGTGGTATTACAGCCAAACCTACCACATGAATGATTTTCTTCACCGCTGTGAGCACGAGATCATTTCATAATGATTAGTAGAAGAACGAGAATTTTGTGAGTGCAGAAATTAACATTCCTCTTCCGAGACACGAGACAACCATAGCGTATTTCTACTGTGTATTTCTACTAACTTGTCTCAATTCCTGCATGACCAGTCCATTATAAAGCCAGTACTTCAGCAGGTGACAAACACTGTTTCAAAGCAGCAGACATCATCTTGCCAGCCAGAAGCCCATCTTGAGATTTTTAATATTTTACCGAATTATTGGAAAGCTCTTCATATACACGTGCAGTAACATTTCCCAATGCTTGCACGCTTCTGACACACTTTCAACTTAAGAAACACTTAGCATATAAAGACGAAATCCAGCCCTATTCCCCAGCTACCCCAGGCTGTCTGAAAATCTCAGCCACAGAAAAGGCTTTCTGTCCAGGAGTGAATGACATATCGCATTTCTTTGAAAGTAGCACATAATCAAATTCTCCTCAGCAGCTGCAAATCCATTCCTGCTGAAACAACCAACTTTCCCTCTAGATTTTTTCGCTATAAATTTCCCAAGAGATGAGTAGATAACTGATACTCTGACTCTTCGTAAAACAGCAGGAAAAATTTGACCAGTTAATTACATTGGCTGCTCCGTACCGCTGTAATCTATTCCAAATGAAGAGATGCAGTCAGATTTCCCAGGAGTCAAAAGTATCCATGTTCAGGTTAATTCCACATAATCCTCCAAGTATTACTCTCTGGCTTGCCCAAGCTCCTCCTTATAAATGTGTGCCAAAAGCAGAGAAGCTCACAAATGCTGTCCACCATCTCCATCACATCACACTGACAGATTGATTCACTGCCATCTACCAGTACCACGTTTTAAGTGCTGCTGCCTAATTCCCTACTGCTCCAAACATTAAGCCTGAAATGAAGAAACTTTACAAAAAGGTGTTAATGGACACTGCAAAGGGATTTATCCCATTAGCTCACTTTTTCCATTGCAATCCTCCTGCAAAAGAGCATTTAGAAATTCAGTCCTGGAGCATTCCTTCAACGCTGAGGAAACCCTGCAAGAAATACCATGCAGTGTAACACGTGGAGAAGACATCCTGTCAGGACACTTGGGGAGACAAGGCTGGTGATGAGACTTGGCACCAGTTTGGGAGCAATCATTAACAGCGAGAACTGAGGAACTGAGATGGAGTCAAAACAGTCCTTCCCAGCTTTTCCCAGGAAAGTTTTTGTCCAGGTATAAGCAGTTCCCTCGGTGTGATCCAGAGGAAAGGGTGGAAGTTTCCACAGAGACTCACATTTGGACGGGTTGGGAGAAGTGAGTTTCACAGTGAGCTCCCTCCCATGGAAACGCAGGGAGGACCACTGGTAAAAGGTAGGGATTCCTGAAGAATTCCACACTCCAGGACATTTTCAAGGGAGCTAAATATTATCCTCTGCCCATGCTAATGTGATGTGGCGTGTTGAACCATACTTGCCATATATGCACATATA
Organism: Brachypodius melanocephalos; assembly: GCA_013398615.1. Classification (NCBI taxonomy): domain Eukaryota; kingdom Metazoa; phylum Chordata; class Aves; order Passeriformes; family Pycnonotidae; genus Brachypodius; species Brachypodius melanocephalos. The sequence goes on along the minus strand of VZSR01001065.1, from coordinate 2,913,982 downwards.
TCTATGCACAGCCCAAAAACCCCAAGATATTTTGTACACAAAACTTTCCAGCACTGTTGGTGTATTTTACATGCATAAATTAAAAATAACACCTCTGAAACACTCGAAATGAAGGAGCAAAATTCTCATTTAACTGTTAAACATGTAAGATTCCAGTGTCTTAGCCACTTACACTCGGTGCAGTTTATTGACTGCACCTTTTCTTCCCCATTCCTGAAAATCCCTATCATTATGGGTTTTCATTACACTATCAACACTATTTCCTGAACCTGCAGGTCTTGCCATGAAACACTTTCTACCAATCTTTTAATCTCTTCATTATAGCATTATCTCGAAGTTAGGACTAGAAACATAGAGCTACACAATTTTATTTTTGGATGGCAAAAAAAAAAAAAAAGTGTGTTTGGAAAATATGAAGGGCAGCAAACAGATGGAGGAAAAATTAAAAACTAGCTCCAAAGAATGCATCATTTTCTAAGTCTTTCTTATATTTGTTCTGCAAACAATACAGATCTATCCTAGGTTTTGCCTTATGTGCCTTGTTATGTCACTGTATCACCAAGAGCATTCACATCCCTTTTATGAAACATTTGGGGAAAACCATATTGCTGCAGTCTCCAGCTGGAAGCTACAAAACTTCCTAATGCAACAAGGAATACTGCAGTTTTTCTCAATAACTATAACCTCATTTAGCATGTTAATACAGCTAGCACTTGGCCCACAATTTGTTCAAACAAAGGGAACTGCAAACAAACTATTTGGCCCTGTTAGCAGAAGTGTTGCAGTACAGCCTGAAGGTCATGCAGCTGGGAAGGGCTACAGAGTCATGAAGCACTGCAGCTTCCTTCAGCCCTGCTAGGAAAATGCTGTACCAAAAGGTTTCTGTTTACAGCTGGATTTATTTTGTTTGCTTCCTGTCTGCATACCTGACATCGCTGTATCAGTTTTCAGCCCAGAAATCCAGGAAGCATCTCCAAGTTCACATGTTTTCCACAGAAATAATGTTCTCTATAATTATCACTCTTTTTGTTCAAAAAGTGTCAGTGCTGGAGAGAGATTTTGTGATGTAAGAAACCTCTAAAAGCAATTGAGCTCCAAATACATTAGACCTTTACACTCAGCTACTAATTGGAAATTTAAAAAAAAAAAAAAGTGTGAATGCAGACTTAACTTTTTTGCTTCTCACAATTTTTGACATGTGGCTAAGCGGGGTTAGCAAGTACTCCTCAATATTCTGAATTTAGATTACAAGGACAAGAAGGCATCACCCACAGCAGGTGCAATCTGCCCACCTGAATCTTCCTATGCTGCCTGCTGGTTCCAGCATTTTTCACCATCTCTTGGACTTAGAGCTATCACAATGTATTTTTACTCCTGAGGACAACCAACATTAAGAGGGCTCAGTCTTTTCTTTCATTGCTTCATCTGCGTCCTCACAGCTTTGAGCTCATTGTTGAAACACTTATAAAATTACTGAAATGGCTGAATTTTGCCCAGAAAAATCTTCAGCCTGAGGCCAGCGAGGTAGAATAAACATCCAACCCTGAAAAAGCACCGTTTGATCTTATGGCAGGCTACTGCTATGCATGGAAGCCTTATGGCAATGAACTTTTTCCAAGACTCCCCCTTACCAGTGCCAGCTTTAGAAAAGGAAGCTGGTGCAGGTAACTTTGGAATGGGCATGCAGGGAGACCTGGCAGCGGCAGAAATCAAGCCATGGCCCCGTGTATCTCAGTTCCCTGCCTTCATCTCAACACTGCAGTAAGATCTCTGCACAGGACTCCAGCTGTGGGCAGCACATTTGAGCAGCTATGTTGGCTAAATCTGTACCAGGTGGCATTGCCAGCCAGCAAGGCTTTGGCACTCAGTAATACCTTGGCTTTGTCAGCAGCCCTGTGTGTTCCAGCACTGAACTTGTAAAATGAGAGAATAAGCACAGGATTCACCATCTGGCACTCTGTGGATATCCAAAAAAACCCATAAAGCTGCTGTTCCTGAGGAATATTTTATTTTATGACTTGTTAAGACATCAGATCTCCAACACACCATTCGCACTAATGCTCATTAAATTTAATACTTAACCTGGCTGGCCAGTTGTGTTGCCACTGCTTTTTCTTGTCAGAAATGAATCCAACCCCATTTTCAGCTTGCTCAGTCCTCATTCTCCAGTCTAAATAGTCTTGCAGGCATTATTACCTTAGAGGAGAACATGTATGCACAACTGAACCTGACTGTGGAAATACATTTCAGATAACAGCCCCACAAAAACCATGAGAGGAGCAGCTTTAATGCAAGGGGCCAGGGAGGCAGTGAACTTTCTGTATAAACATCTGATAGCAGGGTTTGCAAGTTCAACACCTGCAGCATACCTGGGGTTTAATCTCCTCTCAGCTGACTAGACAATTAAGAACTGGGAAACACCTTTACAGAAGTGGCTGAAAGGCCAGCAAAGCCATTCGAGTGACTGCACCTCCCAAATCTCTTTTTTAATTACCCGTTCCTTAGAGGCTGGCAATTAATTGTTCTTTTCATGGATCCAGTCTATCCTGGCCACTCTGGCTGGACAGGCTGCTACAGCAGTGCCAGCATTCCCTGTGCTCCCAGTGTTACTCACTCACCCCATTCCCACTTGGAATGGGCTTGGCTGCAGCAACCACCCCCATGAGCAGCTCCGATTTCCATCGAATAAGGGATGACCAAGGCAGGAAGATGCTGGCTTTACAGTTCTTTTTTTTCTCCTTCTTGTGCCTCTCCTTTGAGCACAGTCCTCCACCTTCAGCTGTAAAAGCCATTCTCTTTATCTGCATTATCTTGGTGTGCCAGAGCCCCTTTTTGAAGCAAGTGGGTGACGGGTTCCCTGCTACACAAAACAACGGGGTGAAAGTTTTCTCAGGAAAATAATCCTAATAATTTTCATTAATCATTTAATAATTTCCATTTAGTAAGAGCTGTTTCAAAACCCAGTACAGGAGCAACAGGGGCTTTTTCCATCTCCCACTACAGTTGGTGCACACAAGTGTAGAATCAACTTTTAGGTGAGGCTGAGCAGAAAAAGTGAATTCCTTGCTCCTTCCCAAGGACAGGCATGAGCCAGCACCCAAACCAAACTCTGAACCTACCTGAACCTTCACCCAATTTCTGTGTCCTTGGAACTGGAGGTGGAAATAAAACATACTGCCATAAGATTTTCCAGCTCCCAGAGCTCTACTCAACCTTCTCTTGACTTTCCTTCAAGCTGGTCAATTTTCAACGACATCCTGTTGTCCAGTTTAGTAGCAGTATGAAATTAATACCTCTCATCTGGTTTTCCAAGTACTTGGTCTTCACTACATCTCTGGCAGCCAGTGATCATGCTGCTCAATGCAGTTCCCTTGATCTAGTCCAGATTTCAAAGTGAGTCCATGAGAAGAAACATCAGATAATCAAGGTCTCAACTTCAATTTCATCACTAGTTTGTCCCTATCACCATAGGCATTCTAAGAAAATGAGCAGGAAATTATTGGGTGAGAGTACCATGGAGAAAATCAGCAAGGCTGAACCCCACAGATAACTCAAGAAAGCAAAAGATTTTAACTTTATTTTGTTATAAATTATGTTATCAAGCATTATAATACTTGATATGCTCCATGTCATACATCTTCAACAGCTTCCAGAGCTCAAAAATTGCTGTTCAGCAGTAGTCAGTGAGATTGTTCTTAAAAATATTGTCAGGGTCTGAGAAGAAAAGGCTGGTGACAGCAGAAGGAATGTCTGAGTGTGTAACATTTCTTCATTGTGAAGCACTGCCCAGGGAGTTACAGTCTAAAAAAAAAAAAAAAAAAAGCTCAAAGGCTGGACTCCTTCACAATTTATTTTTAAAACTCAGTTTCTGCCCCAATCCTTCAGCTCCCACTGTGCAACTGCAGTCATTCAAAAACGAATCATTTGAGCAGTTCCCACAGGAATATTAGAAATCCTGAGATTTGTTCCCTCTGTTTGACACGAAGCAGAGCTGTGACCCAGCCCAGCCTCCTTGCTGCAGGAAGTGCAAACAGACTCCCTGGAGAACACAAACTTTTCTCTCCATCCCTTTCTCCCAGAGGACACAGTCCATTGGAGAGGATGAGTTAATTTTGTTAGGGCTTCATGACAAAAGAGTCAAGGTCATTCCATCCCACACAGATGCTGCAGAACAAAGCCTGGCAGCACATGATTCCTGACATTTGAAGCAGCACTCTGACTCTGCTCCTGTGGCCAGTTGCACTGCATTTTTTTTGCCAAGGCCTGAATTTGGCTCTGCATAGACCCAGGAGCAGCAGGCAGCATGGGTGGTACAGCAGCAGATACTGGTAACACGGTGGAGTAATTTTTTTGTGAAGATATCTAAGTCTACACAAGATGTTTTCGTTTCTAATTGCAGCCTGATGGTAAGCTCATACGTGATTTAAAATATGTCTGATTTTAAAAAGTAAAAGTACTCAAATGAAGCCTGAAGTCAAGGAATGCTGCATTTTGAACCTTTAGGACTGTTAAAAAAAATATGCTAGACCAGCTTTTATTCCAGTAAATGTCAATTTGTAGCTCCCCTTTCTTCTTCTATCAAATGGAAAAAAACCTCAGAGGAACAAGACGATTTAAAAGATGGAAAATATTATTTTTGTAAGCGCTTCCATGGTGTCATGTCATAGAAAGGCAGTAGAGAAACTTGGTTTTGGAACCAGTTTGGAAGAAAACTGCACACTGTATATTTTGATAGCCATTTTAAATGGATAACTAATTCAATAAGCAATATTTGACTGAAGAAAAGCTCTCTAAAGTTGGTTTTGTTTGTTTTTTTTTTTTTACTCCAGCCTTCTCTGTAGAATAACATTCATTTCTGAAAACTGTCCTCATACAGCACAAGTGTCCCCCACTCTCATCCCAATGTACCTAACCCCAAAAGCAGCCTGTGACAGGTTGTATGACAAACCTGTCAGCTTCCTTTACAGAACAGAAGGCTCACTCCTATTTTGCTGCTCTTCAATGCTAATCAAGCAAGAACATAAAATTCCACTTCCACACAAGCTTGTATGTAATGCCCTTCTGGTTTTCATTCCTGGATATTATCAAAATGCAGTTTAGGGCAATGTAATTATAGTCTCTAATTAAATAAAAAATTAAAAAAAAAAAAAAAAGGAATTAGCAAGAGACATGCCTTCATTTTATCAGTCAACCACGTTTGCTGAAAGACATGAAGCATTCTCTCTCTAAAAGCCTCTCCCTGGGTGGCTTCTGCCCTAAGAAATAAAGGGACACTGACTCTGTGTAATAGTTTGCACAGGTACAATATCAAATCCAAGGATGGACATTAAATGGTTCCCTTAGCAACAACCCTTATCAGCATTCTTTGAATAAAAAGAGAAGATTTTTTTTTTAATCTTGTAGAAAATTTCCAACAGCAGAAAGAATAACGTTTTGAAATTCTTGCTTTACATAGTGTTCTTTTTTATTATTATTATTATTATTTTATTCCAGGCTACATTAGGAAAGTTAATGGCACGGTTCAAGTGCTCTGAAAGCAAAGACAGAAACTCAGCTACAGACCCTTACTGTTCCCATTTGTGGGGCTGTATCAGGCTGCAGCATTTCACTCCCCACTGTACAGAACAAACTCAGAGCAGCCTGCCAGGGTCACCCACCCAGACAAAAAACAGAGGAGCAGAGGCAGGAGTGGCTGTGTGAAAGGAGGGAACCTTTCATGCTGGTTTGTTGGAGACACTGCAGTGTCAAACTGCACCTTAATTATTTCTGCCTGGTGAAGAAAAGCTTTGCATCAGACTGAAAGGCCAGAATTCACATCAAACAGAAGTGTAGGTTTTAAATCAAGGCAGCATACATCCTTTCAGCTTCAACTCAATCTTTAAAAAAGCCCTAAAATATGGGTTCTTCCCAAGTGGTACTGCACAGGTGCCATACATCTTTAAATTCTTGGCACTTTTTAGGCATTTGATCAAATGAATCTCATCAGCAAGCCACTGCAGTGGCTTATAATTATACCTACTTCTATTTTCTGAACTTAACTGTAATTGGGTCTTTTTGCTTCTAATGCACCACAGCCAAGCACATGGACATGTCCTTTAAGCAGCTGGGTTAATGTTGCTTTCAAGCCTGTTTTGCTCTTCCAAAACATCTCCCACTTATAACCTCCAGAAATGTACCAAGATGCTCTTCTGAGCACAAAGCCTTCATCAAAGTTCACTGCCTAATGTTGTGCTGCTAGGTAGAAACTGTGATGAAATAAAGACTGTTAACTCCTGAATGCTGAGCCTCATGCTGGGTAGAAACACTCCATGCATCTGGCAGCATGGGTGCTTTGGGCACATTTTAATTCCAGAGCACTTCAGGTGCAAACCATATTTGCCGGATTGGGATTTTCCGACATTCAGGTGGTTTAGAGTCTTTT
>VZSR01001065.1:2861732-2907461 GCA_013398615.1 Brachypodius melanocephalos | reverse complement strand
TTGAACTTCACTGTCCCAGTGCACAGACATTTTCCCCCTTCTCTTACACCAAGGGCGACAGCTGCTGCAAAGAATGGAAACAGCATTCTTCTGGACAGATAGACAAGAAAACTGTTCTCTGACACTGGAAAAATATTTTTTTGCCCTCCATTTAGTAGTTTTGCTGCTGACAAGAACAAAAGTTACTGGCAGAACAGAGTAGGATCTGTATGGACTCGTCATTGCCCAGAAACCAAAACACAGCTGGCAGGTTTCATTAGAGTCCACTGGCCCTGACAGAGCCCTGCTCCACCACCCAGCTCCTGTGCCAAGGAAAGTAACGCAGAAAGGGCTTTTGCTAGAAGCTGGTAAGAGCTTTAAATTGCAGTTTTAAAGGATGCAAAATGGTAGAAAGCTGGTTAAGCAGCTGGTGCTAACCTTGACAGAATTTAGTTAACAAATACACAAAGACCTCCTGAGCAGCTGGCCCTCAGCTATGAGAGCATTCCCAGACCTTCTGCTCCCACTCTGGGATGTCAGGAGAGAGAATTCTCTTCAACCCTCATCCCTGAACACTTACAGGTACACTTACAACACACATGATGGTCCATCAAAGCCTTCCTACAGTACAGTAGCTACAGAGAAAAACAGGATAGAAAACTCAGTGTTGCAAATTAAGAGCAGTGCCCAGCTCTCGGTTTGATCCTTTGAGATGAGTTGACTCAACTCCTCCCTACACACACGTGCAAACAGCAATCAGGCACAGAGATCCAGGGCTCAGAGAGCAGTGCCAGTCTCTCAGCTGTATGAAAAGGCTGGTTTTGACAAAAGGCATCAAAAAGACGACCTTGTAGTACAGCAGAGTTCCTCAGAAATGGGGATTTGAACACAGGCAAGCACCAGAGCAATTTTTCCCACCAGCTCGAGCAGAATTGAGTGTTCACAAACAACTGCAGCCAGTCCTTCTTTCATAGTGGTTTTCCATCATAAAACCACTAGAATTAGGGCATTCCTGATGGATACTTGTCTAACTTGTCCTCAAAAACGCCCATGATGGATCCTACAGCAAGAGGAGCAAGACACTTCTTTGTGTGCTTTTTCCAGCATGAGGAATCATCTTCCATAAAAGTTTCAAGCTCCCCTTAAATAAAGCCTTAAATATACAGGACGACTACTTGACCTACTACAAAATAGACTTCTTCATGAATTTTGTAGCATACTTATCACTTGCACTTAATCTAGTTTCAGAAGCTGGCCTTTTCCACATTAAAATATACTTAAATAAACTAATTTGAAAGTATGCTCACTGCAAACACGAGAGGGAGAAACGCCCCCAACTTCCCAACCTCAGCTGCTTCCAAGAGTACCAGCACACCCCAGAACTTGGCAAAGGATCCTGGCATTTCCAGTGCCTTAGCCTTCTACATGGAATACACACTGGCTGATAATGGAAAAGAAAATGCCCAGAGTGACCAGCAGAGCATTGAAGAGGTTTGGTAGCTTCACTCCAGCTAATGGCACGTTTTGCTTCACACAAGTCTTTAGAACATGATCTGAAAACACCTGTGCACACCTTTAGAGCTCGGAGTGATTTTACTTTATGCCTGAACGGCTGGCTGTCTCCATGTCACGTGGAATTTGAGCATTTAAAGAAGTCAAAAATCTGAGCTAAAGGGGCTTGATGCTGGTGGCCATCTGAGGACTCAGCATCTGAAATGCAAGGTATAAGGTACTTACAATCACTTGAATCTTCTCCTTTTTATTTTGGCAAGGAAACTGAGGCAAACTTGCGTCTCGAAACATCTGGAATTTCTCCTAACCACGCAGTGCTCAAAGCTTCACCCCGAAAAACAGACATGCAGATGGAAATTAACATTTAATTATAAAGGTATTTTGCCATTTTCTTGTTTAGGTAGCCTTTCACCAAGTACAGAGCTTAGCAAGCTTATCTATAAAAACGTTGCCCAACTCCCTCAGGTATTGCAGCAATTATTGTGCCTTTTAATTGGTGTAAAATACACAGATTGACTTAGGGCTTGTTTAATCGTTGTATTTGCATAAAAAATCTAATGGGTTTAAGGGAAGTCTGCATTATATTTATCATTTTCTAAGAAAGACTTCCTGGAGCACAGTCTGATTTTAAGGAAAGTTCCTTGCAGGATGATGTATAAGTTGCCTTATTGGTGTTTATCGAGTTTCCATTGAAGTTCAGTTAGAATAGTGGATAAACATGTCCACTCACCAACCCTTACTCTATGTGCAAAACAAGTGTAATTATAAAATATTAAATCCTTATAGCAATCTAATCCAAAATATCTGCTTCAGGAATTTTATTTTTCATTAGGAAAACATAACACTAGAAAAGCTGTTATTTCTGCAAAGGTATGTAAACAAAATTCTCTACAAAACTTTATGCTTCTTTACGTGCATTGATTTTATTAGACCCCTTGGCATTAAGAAAAATGCATTAGTAGGAATTAAATTTGCTTCACTTACAGTACAATTGATTTCAGAAAGCTATTGAATTTTGTTTGATACGCTCTGACTTGCAGATAAATTAATCCAAACTTTCAAAAAATGTGCAAATCACCACTCTGGCAGCACTGGGGGCTCAGCAGAACACAGGCAGCAGCAGCAGGTCAATACAGAACTGCACTGTTCAAGTGAAAATCAAAACCCATGAAGCCCTATTTCCTTCAGATCTCAGCAGAGTAGATTTCTTTATAAGTTAGATACATCATCCTAAATGCAGGTTGAAGACTTTCTCTCCCTGGCCAAACCTATTGGTTCTAAATCTTGGTGAGTGACTTGGACAAAGGGAATCTCATTTTCTCAGGATGACCAGCACAGAACAAGCCCCTCTAGGAAAGCTGTTAGTCTGTGTCACTGTGAAGGTTAAAAACTACCTCAAAAGAGAAGCTACACGTGCAGTCTGTCTTGCACATTCTTGCATCTTCTATGTATATTTTAATTACCTCTTAATTTGCTTCAAATATTAAAGGCTGGTAACTTACTGTCAAAAAAAAAATCACTGCACATAGGAGTTTTCAACTCTAATTTGCCCTATTATTTAATTTAATAGCAATGGAAAACAGAAATTAAAATGTTAAATTTGCTACAGTAGTTCAGCTGTAATATATAAAGAAAAATATATTTTATTTATAATAAATATATATAGAGAGAGAGAGAAGAATGTATATATAGAAAGAGAGAAGAAAAATCACTCAGATTTCCATAACTACTTGCCAATGTTACATTCAGTAATATTATTTTCCAACTGAATAGGAGCTACAAAACCTCCATGAGTGATCTCCAGATGAATGCAGCACCCCATGTCTTAAGGGCTGATATTTAATGTCTTTAGTATGAAATTTGGAACCCACATCTGATAGTAACTGTCAATCAGTGATAACTTTTTAAACAAAAAATGCACCCCACTCAGCCACACAAACATCAAACTTTCATCTTTTAAATAATAATCACTTTTCTCATTTCTAATAAAAGTCTCTCAAGCACAAGTCATGCATTTCTCAATTTCTGGGAAACATTCAAAAAAAATACATGAGCAATCTACACTGTGCTGTTCACCATCAGCTAATTGTTGTCTAATTATCTTTTGCTGTTTTGTTGTAATTATCTTTTTTCCAATTATCTTTATTTTTGTTGTTTTGTTCTAATTATCTCTCTTTCAAGACTTGCAACCTGGAGAATTTTATTTTTTTTTTTTTTTAGTTTATATAATATGCTCGGCAAATAATTATCATTCTTCATACACTCAATTTTCAAAAATGGACCTGATAGAATTATTTCAGTTAATCAGTTCTTAGTAGGGACTGAAAATGAGATTTTAACCAAATTTTTTTTTGCCTCATTGATTTTTTTTTCCACATGCTATTGCTGAAAATCCTGAGATGCATAAAAGTCTTGCCTACATGGAAAAAGCATACTTGGCCTTAGAATTAGCAATTATTCTAAAGGATCAAAAAGTTGCATCAGAAGTCCTATGTTTAAATACTTCAATTTAGGGGCAGTAAATCTGAGATAGAGAGGCATCAATGTGCTTTCCTGGAAAGAACTACACTCTGAATTTATTTGCAGATATATGAAATCACTTCAGAAAAAAAAAATAAAAGAAAAAGAAAAAAAATCACACAGAAAAACACTGCTCCCCCAACACTTACACAGAAATGGGATCTCTGCTTTCCTAACTTTCACATAATAATTGCATTATTAGCTCTGTCCCCATGGAGGAACACCACAGGACTCACACAGCCTGTGCCTCTGAGAGCTCACAAATATGAAGGTGCCACTCCAAAAACTGTGTTCCAGCACTGCCTTTACAAAGAATTGATCAGAGTGAGCCCACAGCATTCATTTTAATGTCCTCTGGTTAGCAGCAGCAGGACATCCCTGCTATCGTGGCTGTTCCATTCCTCCAAATATTTCATTCTCACTGAGAGATGTATGCACTGGAAAACAACAGCTTCATTGAGTAAACCCCACTGCTGTTGCAAGAAATATGCAGTGTGTTCCAACCATCATATTTATATGGAAATTAGACTTCATTTCAAAAAGGCATGTTTCCATAAGCTCCAGTCACTGTCCACTGAACCCAGGCATTACCCTTAAAATCAATGCATTTAAATAGGAGGTAGTATTATTGGCTTTGGCTTTTCCTCATGAGTTGTTTGACAAAAGCAGGGGCTGGTTGGGGATTACAGACTGACCTTTTCCCTGAAAGCAAATGGAGTTTTTTGGGTTTTTTTTTTGATTTGGCATAGGACAACTTTGTAGAGTGGAAGAAGCTGATGACAGCATGAGTGGAGTTATCACAGGCAGCTGCTTGGCAGAGACTCAGCCAAGTGTCTCAGCAGGTGGGAATATAAACTATTGCTCTGGTCAGCAGCTCCCTGCTTTGGGGACCTGCATGAGGTCATGGGGAGTATTCTGACATTCACTACAGAAACTAAAAAACCCCAAGAAATCTGTTCTATTGAGAGTATTTTACTATTACAAAGTACTTGTTGTATCACACTCGGGGAAATTTTAACGTTCAAGTAGAAATCATAGTGTGCTTTGAGCCTGACTGAAATGATTTCCAGGATTCCTCCCATCTTTGTCACCCCTTTCATAACTGTCAGCATTTTCTACCACCCACACTGGAGAGAAGTTTTAAAATTCATTTGCTGTTTTCCAACATGCTGAACTACACAGGATATTTACTGGACATAGCAGTGCCACCTGAATTGTGCCAGCACATGACACAACACACACGCTTGCCACAATGCATATGCAAATTAAAATAATGGCATTTACGTAATTAGGCTGCAGAGAAACAGTAGAAGAACATTTTCATGGGCATTTACAAGCAGATTCAAATTATACCAAGACACACAAGCTAGTAATGCACACACAGCAGTGATAAAGGCTCTTTAGCAGTGGCACAGCCCATCCCATAAATCCCATTTCAGTGAGTCCCTGTGTAGCAGGAATCTCCAGAAAAGGAGAAAATTTGCTCACCCAGGAAAATGGAAATCAAAGGGAAGAACAAAAAATTGAAGGAACCAGAATTTAGAGATGTGCACCCAACAGAAAAAGCCTGAAGTCAACTAACTGCAAGAGTGGCTCTGGCAGGAGAGCATGGAAAGACACTCAAGGAAAAGACAGAAGACTGACCTTCTAAAAAAAAGCTGAAAAGTAGAGGAAAAAGCCTGGGATAAAGCCAAAGAAACCATTGAGTGGGGCTGAGAGCTGATGTCTAGAACTGGGATGGAACATAAGGCAAGAGACTAGGTTAAGACTCAGAACAGCATGAGGGAAGAAGCAGCACTGAATGCAAAAATAAAGGTCCTGACCAGAGAGAAACAGGAGTTAACCTCGAGATACATCACCACTGCTCAGTGGCAACTGCTCCAAAACTCAGTTTATCCACCCAGGAAATAACTATTCCCCAGGTGTGAACCTTACCCAGCCAGCCCAAAAACAACAAGCTCATCTACTGTAAGTTTCAGCCACTGACTTCTTGTGGCAACAGGGGGGAAGGAGCAGCAGGGAGAGAAATCAATGAACAGTTTTGCTTGTGATAACACCCAGGTCTTCTGTGTGTATCATTCACACAGCTCAGCTGCCAGCTGGAGCATATGCTGCAGCTATACTATTTGAGTTTCTGGCCTTGTTAAGCTACTCAGAGAGACCCCACAACCAATTTGCATCAAAACACCCCAAAAATCTCGGTTTTATGAAGGGCTGCGTAAAACCCAGCTAAAGCAAACTCGTACTTCTTAATAACGAGGAGATTACTTCTGTTCTCGGGTCCGTGCCATTAGTCTGCTGGTTCCTACAAGAAAACACACTTCAAATCACAGGTAAACCTTTAGAGGATAATCAGATGCTGGGGAAGGGAACACTTCTATACTTGTACCATTTTCATTATGCCTAAGTACTTTTTGTGACACTGACTTTAAGTGGCCTTTCCAGAAGACAGCAGCCACTGGCCAGTGACCCAACACCATCAAGCACATGAACATTAACATTCAGCTAATTCTACTCTGCAAGAAGGCACCTTATCTTTTTTCAGAAGCAAAAAGCTCGTAACTAGCAGAGCACAAACCCTTCAAGCTTTATTATTCCAGCAATTGATGCTTCTTTACGGTAAACTTGTTTAATGCCGCAATCCTTTAAAGAAATATTTTACAAAAGGGTAAGAAAGTTTGCACAAGATGGTTTAAAACACTTTAACAAGCCGAATCCATAGGGGAGAAGCAATAAATTTGCCTTCAGAGCGACTTTTAAAAGAAAGAGATGAACCATAGTGGTGCCCTTATCAGAGCATGGCTGGACAATCCATCACCTGCCAGGTGAGTGCATTTGGCACCTCCTGACACCCAAGGGCTCCCTGAACCCTCCCCTGAGGCACTCTTGTCCCCCATGCTCCAAAATGAGTCACTTTAAAGCAGGAACTTTTGGAAGTGCCTTCCTGCTAGCAAGGCATCATGACACCTCTAAATATCTTAGATATTGAGAGCTAAATTTGCAGGTTGGTTCTGCCATTGCGGAGCTCAGTATTTTTGTACATCACACAAGCCCTCAGGCTAGTTTCTCAGCCTGTTTTGCTGAAACCTGTGCCCTCTCACACGCAAAGAAAAATTCTTTCCTTAAGCTAAGAGGAAATGCATGCTTCTGTACTTTTCTGCACTTAGGCAATAACAGCAGCGAACAGTGAAGTCTTCAAAGAAGCTAACTGAACTAAATTAGGAGAAAAAAGTGTTACAAAACCCCTGAGCCTTACATAAACACTTAAGAAATCACTGGTTTTCTTCAGTGTCAAAGTAGTCACCTAAATCACCCTTCCTGTTTCATTCACTGGAGGACATTTTACAGAACAACAAAATAGGGAGTAAAATACCTTTCCTATGTCAAGACTACCTTGATGCACACCCAGAAGAATGGGGCCAAAACACCTCCTGTGAATTAGTACTGGTTTAATATTTAAGAATTCATAGGAAGGACTCTTGAGCCTTCTGTCCTTTGCTAAGTATTTGATAGTAAATAAGGTAGCAGTAACTCTAGGCAGAAACAATTCATTTTCATATTGCTTAGGCCAGTGTGAACAGAGTACACACAGCTGAGGTTGTCAGACATTTTATTTCCATCTGAAAAGCCACTATGACCTGTTCCAGTGTAAGGTAAAATAACCCACATGGGATAATGCTCCCAAACAAAATCAAGGATTCATCCCAGAAAAATCAATGATCTCCATTTACAGACCCTAAACAAACAATTCATGTAGTCTGAAAAGTTCAGAATACTGTGCTTTCAGCTGGGCTGTGGCCAAACATCAGGGTTCTGCACAATTACTTGCATTCAAACAAGAATGCAGATTTAGGTAAAACAAAATCAGTATTAATGATTATATGTTTTCCACATTTCATGTGTGAGCTGTGGAGATTTCAAAGTAACACCATCAAAACACTTTTGTGTTTAGAGAGCAGATATGCTATTGTTCAGATTTCAGACAAGATCTCAAGTTTCAGTAGCAAGCAGAGCTATTTCTTTCCACCATCCCCATCCAAAAACTGGCTGCACCTTTGCTCACTTTTTACCAATCAATTTAGGCTGCCTGACTAATAAAAATAATCCAGTTAGCAGTCCCATAAAGAATGTTTTTTTTGGTTGTCCCTAGTATTTGTCCCTTGTCCCTTCAGTGTTTATTACTTTCAAGTAGCTGACAACAGCTACTACTGATTTGAAAAAATTACTTTTCTCGGGCAGCTTTTGAGGGGGGATTGGAATTGCCATTATGATTCATCCAAGCTTTGATGTGGATACAAGGGTTGAATGAAACCCAAACTGTGATCATGACAGACCTCAAAGCTTCTGTTATCTGAACTATAATGTTCACTATGAGGTGGCCTTGTTCTGCAATCATTTTCCTTATTTTTTTTCTTTTCCTTTCTTTTTGGGTGGAGTAGGCATTGGTGGAAAATGGCGGGGGTGGTTTTCTTGTTTTGACAACACCTATGTGATTCCAGGAAATTTTTGCCTTCATCTTAACTCTATTTTTCTTTCATCAATTTGTCCATTGGATATGTCTGTTAACTCACCATCTCAACATCATATTATCACTGCTACCTTTGGACATCTACAAAACATTCTGCAGTATTCTAGTTCATATCATAGCAATGTCAGTTCCTAATTAGGATTTCAGAAGTCTTCTGAGAACATGGAAGGACAGAACAAGGGTTGGACTAGAAGGGAACATTTGTCACTGACCTCTGCAACACTGAGTGCATCATTTCCCTTCTTCCTTTCCTTCCTCTGACATTTTGATTGCAAGTTCTTCCAAACAAGCACCAAACCTTTACAAAATTGCTCTATTAGTGTTAGCTGAGGCTTCTAGAACTGCAAGAAATACCATTTGTCTGAGACCTCTCTCTACTGCAACTGACAGGGACATAATTAAAGCAAAAATGTCTCTTGATGGGGATAATTAAAACAGTGTTAAAGGCCAATCAGTGACCAGCTGCTGAATTTTCAGTGGAAGGAACAAATATATCTTACAGGATAGCTGGAAAAAAAAAACCCAACCAAGTCAACAACTGGAATCTTTCACAGCAGAACAGGATTACATCATGGTTCAGTATAGAAGGGGCAGCTTCACCAACAACTTGATAAGGACAAGAAAGAACTTCACATCTCAGCATATCTTCAGGAAGCCCTTATCTCTCTGCTCAGAACTTAAAAACATTAATTTTCTGCACTCTCGGTAATCAGCTTATAGCTCTCTCTTAGCCATTTAGTAGCTCAAATGTCCCAGTGATTAGTCAACTCTAGGGTAAATAAAGTAGCAGGGAGTGCATTTCTGCATTTTGCCTGAAATATCTTGATAGAGCCAACTCCACTCAAAAAAAAAAAAAAAAACCAAAAAAAAAAACAACAAAAAAAAAACAAACAAAAAAAAACACCCAAACATTAAAAGAAAAACAATAGTGGCTGGTTTATCATCGGTGGAATAATTGAATGCAAGCTGGATTTAGCGCTACAACTGAGAAATCAATTAGATCTTCTTGTTTCCTCTCAATTTACCTTATTACATGAGCATTCCTGACTCCAGGATATCCAGGTGAAGAATTAAAGGACAATTAGGTTTGATTAGAGTGGTCTAGGTTAATTCTTTACTTCTAACATGAAAGAAAGAAAAGGGAAAGGGAGAGAGAAAGGGATCAGACATGAGGCTGCTCTTTGTTTTCTATCTCACCTCACAGGGACACAGTACAATAAACAGAATAACAAGGCAGACATGATGACTACCCCTCACAACTATTTAATCTTAAACTGTAAGAGAAGACAGGCACAGATGTTAAAGATACTTCCAGAAGCATCCCAGTGTACTTCACCTTGGTACAGCACTTACCTCTCACCTCCTTTCAGGAGGAACTGCCAATTTTGAGACGTTTTAGAGCACTGTAGTGTCACAGCAACTCAAAAAATAATTTGAGACATCAACACAAAGCTTGATAAAAAGATGAGAGATATAGGAAAGGGAGCAACAGCAATCTCACTGCTTGGGTAAGAATGTCTGCCCATATCACAATTCTTGGAGCATGGGGGAGGGCACAAAGATAGAAAGGGAGAAAAACACTCCCCCAACTCTGCTGTCCTTTGCTCCTTAAATCCTTCCTGAGCTTCAGCACTCTATCATTCCATAGCCACTATTCTCCCTGTTCCTATTCTCCTGATTTCGACCTCTAGACTTTTCAGATCTACCCAGTAGATGTGTTTCTTTTCTTCCTTCTCTTACAGTTGGAGAAATTCCAACCTGCACATCCCGTGTTCTGAGTACCTCCCAATATACACTGTTCACTACAGCCAGCTGTCTTGGGTTATGTAAGCAAAGAAAATGTTTATTCTATTCCATCTGTTGAAACCAGCTGGGGAGGTGTTTTCTTTCTCTCTTGTGACTCCAGGGGATATCTGCTGTTAATGGGCCATCAAGGCTCACCAATGACAGGACACATCACATCATCCCATGGGGAGATGCTCCACCCAGGAGGAGGAGCCCAGCATCCCTACCTGGATAAAACCTGGGATGTAAGAACACCAGGCATTCTGGTTTTCCACTGGATTCCTGAAGGAAGACTGGACCCATTTCACCATTACTGGATCCTTTTTCTACAGGACCATCTCTACTCCAACAAAACTACATCTGCCACTCCAGGAGGAGTTACTTTGGACTGCTTTCCACACCCTGACCAACAGGGCGTCAGGCTCTATTCTGACCCTGTCAAGGTTTCTAAGATTTTGTTTGTTTGTTTTGTTTGCTTGGTTTTTGTACTACTACATTTGTATTCCTAATATTTCTAGTAAAGAACTGTTATTCCTATTCCCAAAACTTTGCCTGAAAAACCTTTAATTGCAAAATTATAATAATTTTGAAGAGGGGGAGATTTACACTCTCCATTCCAAGAGAAACTCCAGCTTTCCCTGGCAGATACCTGTCTTCCCAAACCAAGACACCAGCTAAGCTCATCCCCAGGCTTGTCTGCTCTCTCCAAAAGATCTGACAGTGCTTTTGGGGAAGAACTGAAACCTTTGGCCTCTGGCAGCCCCTGCCAAAAACTCTGCCCAGCAGAGCAGTTGTGCAGGGAATCAGATGTGATAGCTTTTAGGGTCTTTGTGAACACTTTTTTTCTCTCTTTGAGTCAGATCAAAGCTGTAATTAACAATCAAGCTTTATTTTTAAGGAAAAAAAAATTACTTTTATGCAGTAAAAGTTTTGAAAGTTTTGAACAAAAATATTTATACTGAATGCATGCAACTTCATTTCTCTTTCTTTCAGGTCAGGCTATGTTAACAGAAGAATCTGTTAACATAGCCTGACATCTCAGATGGCCAGTTTCTATCTGCCTCAGCAATCTCTACAGGCCTTTTTTGGTCGGAATTTTACACTATTTGCATTGTGTTACAAAAAATCAGCTTTATTTTCACCTCTCACCTTAGATTTTGCTGCTTTTCCATCTTTCAGTATTGGAAAAGAAACTTGATTTCCCATGGGAACAAAAATTTGCTGTAGTTTTTTGCATACTTACACAAAAGTTGATTTCATAAACTACATAAGACAGGTCCCCAGGGTAGAAAATATCATCTTTGGTACCGTGCATGGCTCTGTCTTTACTTGGAGACATGAGAATACACACACAGGCAAAACCTGTCCTGCATTTCATGTGAATTTCCTTTATCAAGTTTGGACGATTAGTCCATTTCTAGGTGAGGAAAAAACAAAGGTAGGAAAAAAGCTGATTCTTCCAACACAGCATGGCCTTTCAGCACAGTTAACAGGCTGAACAATAAGAGCTGCAGAATATCCAACTCTCATGTAATTCAAGCTGAAAAACAGACCCAAATTCTAAAAGGGGCTTCTTCCCCTCTCTGCCTGCACAGAGCAGTTGGACAGGCTTTGTCCAGGTTAGTGCTCGTATTTGGGCTAGAAAGCCTGCAGGATTTCTCCCAAGGGAGCAAATTAGGCAGAAGAAAAGGGAAAAAGTAGCTCCACTAACAAGGGCATGAGATGTCCTCTCTGGGGTCATGAGCAGGCACCCAGTGCTCTGGAGGCATCCTGCTGCTGCACAAAGAAAACAGCTATTTCATAATATTCACAGTATTTCATAAAACAGCTATTTCACTGGGTAAAGCAGGACTGAAGTGCACTCTGCTGCCCATGTTGTGCCTCATCCTGAGGAGCTGTCACATGGAACCCTGGCATGAACTTCAGCTGCTGCTCCCCATCACGTGTCTGTATTTCCTTATGGGATGCCTCTCAATAGTGCTGCAAAAGGATTTCCAACCCAACTCCAACTGCAAGCTAAAAGGCACTGTAGTAATCTGTGGGGAAAACCCTTTTTCTGACCCAGAGATGGGGCTCCTGAGAGGTGTTTTAAAGATTTTTATTCCATTTTCAGTCTCATGAGAAGGGTGAGACGGTGCAGATGTTACAATTCACACCATCACAATCAGAACCCAAACTATTTCCTAATTACAATCCATTATAAGCATTTTTGGCCACACAATGCTGTTAATGCTTCTAAGCCAATAACCTAAAATTACCTCTCATGGGTCCTACTACAAGACATCTTTCATAATTCTATTTCTGCAAAGTATCTAATCTATTTGCAAGGTCATCATTTGAAACTTGTTTCCAGTTCAATTTCTCTTTCAACAATGCCTGTCCTATTCCATGGCCTTTCTAAGTCAGTACACTTTATCTCAGAGTTTGCATATAGATGTACAAGACTATGTGAACCCTCTGTCAGGCTTTGAGAATTCTCTATAAATCCATTTCCCACATTAATCCAGTTGTAGATAAGATTTATAGATACACACACCAAACCTAGAGCACCTTGACACATTTCAACTAGCTAAAGCAATGGCAGGTAGTTAATCTCCTCCTACTGGCAATGACAAATATTTTCACACCTAAATGGGAGATTCAACTCACTCATTCTCTGATCACAAACGATCATGGACAGTGTCCTAAAAAAATCATTGAGTTAAAAAAAAAAAAAAAAGAAAAAAAAAAAAGAAAAAAAAAAGTTAGGCTTAATTGACTTGCAAGCCCTTACAATGCATCTGAGCTGTGCATTGGTAATTGGATGGTGGGCACCTAAGGACTCCAATGAGATGTGCTTTAGGAACTAAATTCACCATAAAATGCATAATTCTTCCACGGTTAGAATGATGTACAAGGAAAATCCTATCCTACTGTCCTCAGCATGTCCAGACAGCGTTGTCAGGGGTGTTGCACAGTTACACAACTCCCAGGTTAATAACCACACAGAGCAGGGCTGGGGTTGATAAAGCCAGCGATGCCTTTGCATGTTTGGTAAAGCTACACTGAAAACAAAAGCTCTGATTCCTGAGGTCTTTCTCACTGCTTCATTTTAACCAGGGCTGGGGCTGTTATTTCATGCTTCAGCAGCTGCACTAATGGAGCTGCTCTGTGCTGGCTGAATGAGATTTTCCTGGTTGTGAACACCAATGGCTTGAACAGTTGGGCTAATCTGAATTAACCTATACAGCATAAATACACTTGGGTCCACAAATACAAGATGACATTAGCATAGATTCCTAGTGAGCTAACTCAAATTTAGACACTGTAAAAGCCTGGGGAGGGGAGGGGTGGGAGTAGGGAAGAGATTTAATTCAAAAATTCAAACAGGGAAACCACCAAGCCTACATTAATTTTGAGAGACAGTTGTAATTTGTGTGCATGAGCGCTAGCTAATTCTCTGGTAAAATTCTCACAGGAAAACAAAAACCCAAAACAAGGAAAAAGAATTAGCAACATAAGGATGCCAGCTCTCTTCAGGTGTAATTCTAGGTAAGGACTAAAATCTGCCAGAAGGAATTGAACAAAGTTTGCAGTAGGGTCTAAATTGGCTCGTGTAATTGCTCAATATCCCAAGCTTGAACCTGAGGCAGAAACAAGAAGGACACTGCACTTACTGAAAAGAACAGCAACAATGCCTTTACTTGCAGTGGATAACAACAAATTTCTTCTTTTACAGTGGCTTCAGTAGCAGCCTATTACTGTTCCACAGTGCATAAAACAAGGTAGGTCGTGGTGATGTAATTAACTACATTCTCAAAAAACAACCATAAAAACACCAGCTCTGAGCAAGCTAACAATAAGCAACATTCTTTGCTTCATCCTTCATAGCCTGTCTCATTGAGATCTGTGCCACAGCAGTAGACACATTACTGCTTCCAACACTACATCTCTCTGGGAAAAGTGCAGGAGTACAAGCACTCCTCTGAGCTATGCTTCTTGAACAAAGCAACTCCTTCTTTAAACTGAGACCTTTTTCCCCCTCTCAAGAAGAAATTCACTGTTTGCTGCTCTGCGATGACCAAAATGAGAGTCTAGGATCTCCAGGGTGACATCCTACCCAAAATCTGCACACTGATCTCTTAACCTCTTAAAGGGCCTTCCCTTCCATCCTTCCATCCTCCCTTTGAGGAGTGAACATTCATTTACTCGGCCCTCAGGATACCTCTCTCCTTAGAGCTGCACTTAAAATAATCTGAACCACCATTTTGGTAATTATATGCCTTTAAGTTTAATTTATCTTTGAAAGATGTTTCCTCTTGTGCTGAAAGAGGCAGTCCAGAGCGTTCACTTTGTTCCAGGGGAACCTTTGGACACCCAGGTCTAAGCTGTCACTTAAGTTTCCACAGCAAAGAACATTGTAGAAGCTGATTGGGGTGCTAACCACAGTCCTGTCATTAATGCATATTTACAACCTCATTAGCAGAGCCAAGCACCTTATGCATGAAATACCCCATAAATACTCATCCAAATGGGTGCCCATATGAGGGATGGTCCATATAGGTATTTCAGGCTATCAAAGTTTAATTGTCAGCTGCAACTGTTTCTATTGCCATCAATGACCTGTAAGGCTTTAAAATTCTGCACAGCAAATACAATTATTTTAGGTTTCCTAGATGACTCTTGAATTTTCTAGGGTGATCCTTAAACTGTGATAACACAGTTCAGCATAAATCTTTGCAAACACAGTTGTAGAAGCACTGTGTTTATTCCAGCTGGTATGAAAATGTGATTTCTTTGCCTCAGGACAGTAACTACAGCTTTTAGAGCTTGAGTGATCACGACACCCAGGAACTTGATCACACCTCCAATATTAACCACATAAATGGAAACAAAGAGGAAGGATAAAGCTAGCAGAGCTGCTGCCAATGCTCTTTAGACACCTTTCAATAATAAAATGACCTTACACACATGACATGAGCTTGGCAGATTTACTGCAAGAAAGAACCTATGTGTGCATTTTTTTTCTCTTGCTTTAAATTCAGGTCAGATCACCTGGTAAACACTATGTAAACAGAAAACTTTAGACATTCCTAAGCTGGAAACAAGCAACAAGAAAGGGTTACAAGAGATTCCATGTAGCAATTATAAAAGCATGTGCTTCTTTATCTAAAGAGTATTTCTAAAAAGGAAGAACTCGATCACATTTAAGATACAAAATAGGAAACTGATTAAGAATTGACATTTACTTCCTTAGCCCAAGGTCACCAATTAGATTAAACAACAAGGAAGGAAAGAACAAAGGGAAGTTAAATCGAGCTATGGAAGAGCAAAAAGTTATAAAATGTAGAAATACACAAGTGAGCTACTGAAAAATTTATTTGGAT
Source organism: Brachypodius melanocephalos (assembly GCA_013398615.1). Taxonomy (NCBI): domain Eukaryota; kingdom Metazoa; phylum Chordata; class Aves; order Passeriformes; family Pycnonotidae; genus Brachypodius; species Brachypodius melanocephalos. The sequence goes on along the minus strand of VZSR01001065.1, from coordinate 2,891,771 downwards.
AACATTAAATCTATGCAACAGTATTGGAACTTAAACCAAGAATTCAGAAGTCTGAAAATATACACCCGGAGTTACAACCACAAGTTGTAGTTTGTCTGTTTGTACTCAACAAGCTAGTCCTTAATTAAATAATTTCATAAAGTTTAGGTTTTTCCCTCCAACTGAATCTTAGATAGTGTTCCACCCTAGTTTTCCATGATTTTGATCTTACTCAACAATAACTACACTCAGCTCCACCCCTTTTAAAACAAAAATTCTCCCAACTTTAGCACTTTGCTAATCGAGGGTGGATGTCTTGGTTTTTTCTGCATCACTGGGCAAGGGTTTGCTGTACAGAGAACACAGTCTGCAACCCAACCTATGCAACAGGCAGCCAAAACCCCCACAGCTCCTGTGCTCATCATCAGCAGAAACTGAATTCAAGATTTTCTGCCACTGTGCTGGACAGGGAATTAAACCCCAGGCAGCACAGTGGGGGTTTCTCATTCACTTCCAGTGAGGAATACTTGGAAGAAGGGAATATTTACCTACTGTGTCAGGAAAGCGTGAACCTCAAGGTCATTTCAACCATCCTCCACCATTAGAAATTAGATATTCAGCATCTTCCAGAAGGAGGACTTCTAATATCAGTTACACAGGTGAGAGAACAGAAGAGATACTCTTGTTTCTGTCCATAAATTGAGCCACTATCAGCACAAAAGCCCTCAAATACACAGGAACAGAGCATTTATCAATCTAAAAAGAATACTAGTGCTGTGTTTTGTTGCAAACCAATTTCCCTTAAATTTCCATCTGCACTTTTGAGAAAGATTAAAACTTATGCTCATGAAAAGACTGGGAAGAAGTACAGTTGGAAATGTGATTATGCATGGATAGAGAGGTGCAGTTTTCACACTGATACTTAGTAAGGCTTCCCAGATTTCTGTACAGTGACAATTGTCCTCTACTGAAAGAGGCTCTGCACCTAAACAAAGAGCACTCACCCTAATTTATTTACCTTATTCTGATATGCCTTGTTTAAACCACAACTCTTTAAAGCAGAGGCTGTAATGCATCCCTGAGACACTGAAATTTGAACTGTAATTCAACCTGAAGTCAAGGTGTTATAGCCCAACAAGTTATTGTCTCCTACCTTGCACAGATGGAATACCACAGTAAATCTCACTCTTATTTGCACGAGAAAGAAGGGAAACTAGAAAAATGGCAAATCTTTGGCTTATTAAAAAGATGCTGAGAAGGGAACTAATAAAACCTTGTCAGGACTTTCAACAATATGAAAGTAAAAGTAGTTTTAATAGCTAGCAGACAGAGTGTTCAGGAAGACTGCCAGCACGGGTATTTAATATTTTCTATAACAGTTTTACTAAATTACTGAGTGATCGTGTGAGCCTTAGCTCACAAATCAGGGCCATTTATAGAACAGGAAGAAATAATGAATTAAAAGCAGATAACTTGTGATACCTGCTCTATTGATTCTTCACACACCTTCTGACTGACAACTCCAACAATGCCTGGATCAATGAGCCCATGAATCAGTCTCAGAGTAATTAAGGGTGATTTACATTTCATCCCTGACCATATATGTCCTCCAGATTCCACACAGAATTTTCAATACTGTATTAACTTGATATGGGCTCTTTATTAGCAGTTGATTTAATCTGTATGAATCAGGGGGACCCAAACATAAAATCCCTGATCAGTATTCTTCAGGAGAGTTAAAAGGACTCTTAGCCAAAGTAAATCACTTGGCAACAGAGTCACAATCCTTCTTCACAACAGATTGTCTAGGAAAAAAGCTTAGGACAACACATTCCCCATATGAAAACATGCCACCTTCCTTCAATAAAATATACATTTGTATTACGTAAGAAGTTTTCATTATATTTGATCCCAAAATACAGAAGCTCCTGCTAACAAAAGGACATTCCCTTTCTTTCATGCAAAGTACAGTACACACCAAGAAATTCATTTCAAAGAAGATTGTGTACAGAAATAACTCCTGAAGTGCTTTCCATCTCAGCACGCAGGTATGAGACTGGAGAATTTTGGCTTGAGTTGGCAATTGTGAGGTACATGTGTGCTCAAGAACTGAAGTCAAAACGAGCCACCTAACCCCAGTTTACATTCCAAACAGCCAGGGTTCGAGTGCCACCATTTATCTCCCCCAGCTTTTCACACAGGCACTTTTTGAGCCTTGACTTGTGCAACATCAAGTGTTCAGGTACAGTGTTCAAGCCTTGATTTATAACTCAGTGTCTTATACTCCCTAGTGCCCTACTCGAGCCTTGATTTATAGCTGGGTTGAGGGAATCAATTCAGATAAAATACTATTCAGCCAAACCTTCACCTTTTGGGATAGCCAGTACAAAGACTAACCTTTTCTGTATCATCTCAGAAAGTTATGCCCAACTTTTTGCTCCACTTTGGTGGAAGGTATTTCCTTCACCAAAACCCCAGTTTTTCTCTAGTCTCTCCTCAAGAATCTACACAGAAGGGTTGATTTGGCTCCCTAAAGTTTCAGCAAGTTCATTGAACACAGGTTGTTTGCTTTCTTCTTCTCACACAAAGGAGATCAGCAAATAAAGTGCTATCTCTGCAATTCCCTGTTTCTTTAGGCTGTCTTAATTAATGAAAATGTCTTCCAACACCAATACTTACACCTCTCTTGTGATAAGACCACCTGGGTTTGCAAGAAAAGCTCAAAGTTTTGGAACTGATGGGATTTAAATTTTTAAAAAAATATTTAAGGAAGGAGTTAATTATACTCATCATTAAGCCTTCGAATCAGAAATTTTACTCTCAGCCAAAAGTCGAGAATCAGATGAAAACACAAAGAGTTGTGACTCAGATTTATTGCATGTGTCTAACCACGAAACCTTAACCATATAACCATTAGACCTAGGAGGAATTAATTTTGAATACCAGGAGAGCATTGGCACAGATGGCAAAACCCTCACAGCCCCATGGCCACCCACACAACCTATATTCACTTCCAGTACAGCTTCTGCCTTCAAAACTCAGGTAAGGCAGGCTTCTAAGGCTGTGCACTAGGTGCCTGAAAATCTAAAATTGTCAAGAATTGAGTTTCACCAGACACTAGCTTCTACTTACAGGAACTGCTAATCCAAAGCTTCAAAATGCTTATTTTAAAAGATGGGGTACCGAGGAGAGAGGTGTTAACCAACAAGTCCAATTGTTTTGTCTTTTTTTTTAAATATTCTTCTCCAGATAGAGAACCTTAAGAGATTCTCACTGCAGTAAGATGATTACAACATCCTGAAATCCTGACACTACTTTCACCCTTTTTGTTGCTTTAAGTAATAAAAAAAGTAGTTCCATATCCGGAGCACAGCTTCACATAAAGAAATGAGGGCAAAGAAAACAAATTCCTGGAAAAATAAAGAGGAACTTCAGTCTGAAAAGAGGAAGGTCTTGCAGACACTCCCCTAGCTCTGAAATACAGCAGAAAACCACCCCAGCAATCCTGAAACAGAATTGCAGATATGCCTCTCTGATCTTTCAGTGTTTCAGGAACACTTGCACAACCATTCCATGTCAGCTCCTCACTGCTGACTTCTATCCCCATTGGGCAATTTCAGTTTGACAAAAGAGGAAAGCTCACCAAGAGATGATGCTCCTGCAAGCCTCAAGCCCAAAAGTAGCAATAGGGCAAATATCCCTCATGAAGGGAAATCTGTAGCCTCAGCCAAATCTTTACCCTGCACCAAATGCCTATTTCAGGAGGAAAAACCAAGCAGGATTTTCATTAAGCAGGATACAATCATGAGAACAAAGCCACGGGGAAGAGTTCACTAGACCCCCCCTCTTCAGAGAAGTGCTCAAAACAAAGCAGGTCTGAAATGAACTCCAGAGGACTGGGGAGCGGGGATGAAAGGTGTGGTGGAGGAAGTCAGAGGAATTTTCTCCCAAGTACTATTTCCACACAGAGCACTGAGTTGACCCAACCTTGGTAAAACTGAGGGGCCAGAAGCCATCTTACACTAGCTGGCCCCACAAAAACAGACACTTTATCTATCTCAGACCTGCTTCCAGAGCCTTCCATCCCTGTCCTTTCCCATGCATTACACAGCAAAACAGAATTGCACTCATCTGTACCAGAAAGGGAAGAGTGACAGCAGAAACACTGACTGTGCTGCCTAAGCCACAAGAGATTGATAGCCTGGGACATCAACGATGCCCTCATAAATCCCAGTACAAAATCTGAACTGTAAGGCCAGTTTATTGCTATTCTGGTTCATCTCTAGCAGCTTAGTTCCCCAATTTTAAGAGCACCTTTTATGCTACAGTCTCCTCGTAATTTTCTCCTCGAAGTGCTTCTGAAGTTATTTAAGTCTATACTCCATAAAAAAACTCAGAATGAAATCCAGGTTTTCACCACAGAATAGCACTCCACTCAGATAGCACTGTCTCCTCCAAGGTAATTTTAATACTTTAATTATCTCATTGCTTGAAACAGCTTCCATAAGAAGCCCACAAACAGTAGCACAATTCAAAGTGGTGCATTTAAATAAAATAGAGAATAATGCAAACTGCATTTACAGGAGTGTCCTTCACAAAACCTCAGACTCAAAGGATGAAAAAACCAAAATTTTATTTTTGTCTTTCATGTTAGCTCCTTTTAGACATAAACTATTCATAATAACATATTTGCAAGATCCCCGCAGGCCGTTTTATCTCAGTTTAAACATCTTAAAATACTTTTACTTATGAAAGTTCTCAAAGTTGCACTTTGTTGGGGACAATTGTTGCAAAATGTTTGGCCCGTTGTGCTTGTCCATTCTTCTTGGAGCGTACATTAACAAGGCCAGAGAAGGACACCACATACTAAGAACACAAGCCAGGAGCTAAATATGAGAAAACAAAAAATAGTATACATGGGAAAATAAAAATTGAAATACTTGAAAATCTGCTTTCAAGTAGTTGACTGTCACTGACTGAAGGCAACTTGCAAGTTGTTGATGCAAAGCTACAGCAGCAAATATAAAGGAAACAAGTGCATCATCTTCCCACTTACCTGTTTCAACTGCCAGCTAATTAATAAGTAAAAGAAAAGCATAAGCCTAATCCCCCATTGTCATGGGGATGGCTTACATCACATATACATTTCTTTTGTGTGTCTGGAATTGCCAGTACAAGTGACATTGTGGCTTCCAGGCCTGTACTGGGGGATTGGAACTGGGAATCTGAAAATTCAAAAGCCTGATTTCCTACAACATCTGCAAAGATCTAACTAAGCACCAAGCTGCAAAGTGGAACTGCCAAGGTGCTCTGTGTCTGGGGTGAAGCAGGGACCTTCTGCAATTTCAACATCTCAGATGGCAAACTGGTTACCTACTGAAAAATCTTTCTAAATGCAGTTTGCTAAGCCCAGTGCTTCTCCTCCCTAGAGGCAGAGGTACAGCTGCTGGGAAATGCACAGCTGTCACTGTCAGTGGCTCCAGCAGGGCTAGGACACTGCAGCAGCTGCTGCACATCTGCCCCAAGGGAGGAGTAGGGGGACAAAAGACCAAGGTGACATCCAGAGGGAGATTGGATTGTTCTTCTCCCACTCACACCACATGTTTCAAAGCTCCCTGGGCACAGGGCTGTCTTCAGGATCTTGTTCAACTGCTCCAAGGAAGAGTGCCACAGGCAATCTCTGCACCTGACAGGTGATCACATCACATTTCCCTCTGATGCTGCAGGTAGAAAAAGGCAGAAACCTTTCTACCACCAGGTAGAAAAGGGCTCAGCCAAAGACTTCTGACCAGTGCCTGACAATGCAATGCACTCGAGGGCTGGCACCTGGCAGCTGCATGGCACAGAGACACAAAAGTATGAGTAGCAGTCATGCTTTTGCAGAATTGCACAGAATTCCTGGATTTTCTAGATTCTAGGTATTTTTACAAATTTTTGGTATAAACCATTTCAAAATTCCAGACACCAAGCAGTCAACAAGTCATAAGATCAACATAAAGGACTAAACCTTGCTAGCAGCAATTTTAATGTTAGGAAAGTGTCCTCAACTTCCCTGCCATATAAGTAGAAAAATTTACCATATAGTATTCTATAAAATATTTTAGGTGGAAGAACTCATTTTCTAAGCACTCAACAGAAACAGAGGCATGAAAGAATACATAGAATAGAATTCAATATAAAAAAAAAATAACCTTTTTTTTTTTTTTACTTTTATGTTAGCAAACAGACCATTTACACTTTGCTTTGCACATAGATCTCTGAGAACAATGATGTTCATGACAATGAATAAACACATCTGCAGAACAAACTGAAAACTGAAGATAAACAAAAACATAGCATCAGATAAATAAAATGCTGTAATGCATTATTTAATAGCAGGAAAACATTTCACCCTGTGGCTTATCTTTAGTTTTTCTGTATAAATTGACCAGGTACTAAGCATCAGAAGGCAAACCCCAGGGCCAAAATTTCCTGATCAAAGATGCAATGGAATATTCCAGGGATCCCATCTTGCTAAGAACAATGGAATTTGAAAGGGCAGCTAATAGCATGAGTTAAAAGAAGCTGATAGCTGAATATTTATCTATATGAAGGCATGACATGAAGCAACCTCGGCTGCAACGTGTTTGTACCATACCAGAAGTGCAAGGTAATAGTGGTAACCTCTCTACAAAGCTGAACCCAAGAAAAATTTAAGCCTATTTGGCATATTTAGGTTGTTTACTGGACATCTGATTAAGCATGGTGCAAGTGATAGAAGCTAGACTTGTGTATATGTGTGTGTGCATGGGGAAAAACACTGTACAGACCAGTCCAACCCTGAAAATCTAGTGCATGTTCTTCACATCCATATATTCTCTCACCTGAACCAAACCTCATCCTGAAATTTTCTGCTCCTCTTCTAGTCTAGGGGAGAAGCCAGTACCAACACACAGATTGAAGAACTGTGAAAAATCTCAACAGGAAGAACAACTCCAATCCTACTGTCCCTCTGTAGGAGATGAAAATACAGGAGAACTCATCCCTGATTAGTAACAGCCATGTTAATTATCCAATACAGCCTCACTCCTGATGAGTGACAGCTGTATCCAATAAAGATAAGTGGGACAAAAGGGAGTGAGTTAGCTGGTAAAAGGGATCATCATGAAGAAGAAGGATCCTGGGAAGGTAGAATCATTGCTGTGAGGTCAGTCAAGGTCTGCAGTCAGAGCCTGGTGTTGGAACCTGCAGCCACAGTCTGCACACTGATCCCTGCAGTCACAGTCTAGCTGGGTAAAAGCCTGCAATCACAGTGTGCACACCAATCCCTGCAGTCATGGTTTAGCAGGAAATACCCAGCAGGCAGAAGCTGCAAGGGAAACCTCCAGCAGGAGCTGCTGCAGCCAGAGTCAGTGAATGGTTGGAGTCAGGATGGCTGAGCTGTAAAGAGGAATAAAGCAGGAAAAAATTCATGCTGTGATAAACAAGCAGTCTGTGTCTCAGCTCATTTCTACCCTCTAACAAGACAGCTGCTGCAACATCCCTCTGCTGTCTTAGATCCATCCTAGATCATGCTCCATATTTCAACAACAGCTATTTCTTCTCATATGTTCATTAGAGCCCCTTCCAAAACAATCCCCATGGATACTGTTCAAGCTATTGTTCAGCAGGCAGCTTCTAATTAACCCTCAACCTTCATCAAGCTAAGGAGGCATTTTGTCTGGACCAGAGCCCAGCCTCCCTGGTGTGTCTCTGCAGGCAGCACAGCACTGTGCTTCCTGGGGGCTCAGTCCCAAACATTCACCTATCTCACTTCATCACTTGTTCTGCTGCAGGAACTTCTCACAGAAAAAAGGCAGAGTAGAATGTAATGGCAAACTTCAGTTTCACTTGTTTTTTCAGCCTTTCTTTAGAAGATTTCCTCTAATACACAGCTGGTGCAATGCATGGACTGGGAGCCAAGAATCCAAGCCACAGCCAAAGCAGGCTGGTTGGCAAATCCCATTTGGCAGGCAGCAAGACAAGGAGATAAAAGTCCTTGCCACGCCAGCTTCCCTATGTTACATGCCTGTCATAGCCCAAAATGTCAGCACTAATAGCAAAAGCAACCTAATATTTCCTGTGCTTAAGACCTCATTTAATCACTTTCTTCTGTCCCAAGTCATTCTGGATGACACTTCCCACAAAGACTGTCTCAGACTTGGGATTTTTCTTCCAGCCATGCAGGAAGAGTTTATTTGCTCAATGCAAAAACACTGTTTTGTCAACATTTTTAAACAACTGTTAAGTCTAAAAGCTTTTATATCCATCTGCTTTTGAGCACAGACTGAAAATTATCAAGCTGTCAGGAATGTTTCTTATTTAGCCCCATAAAATCTTTCAAATTTGGCAGTGTTAAGCCTCTGTAAAGCTGCAGCTTGCCCATGCTCTGAACTGACAGGTTAGAATCTGGCAGCTCAGTTCCCTGAAGTTGCCATCTGCCCTGATCATTCTACAATCCAAGACTGAGTAGCACTTCTTTCACAGTTGCTGCTTTCAGTGCCTATCAAGCTGGACAAAGAAAAGCAGACTGCATTCGTGTATTTTTATGCTCATATCAAAGTTCTGGCTGTTTCTGCACAAGGAGAAAAAGTGCAAGCCCTTTCAAAAACAGACTCCATGAACCATAAATCAGAGTCAGAGTACAAAGCTAACTTTCTCAACCGCATCTTCCTATTCCTTTGTACATTCAAATCACTTGAATTTCCTTCAAGGACCAACTGCTACTTGCAATTTCATTTGTTCTCCTGCCCTTATGGAATGGACACTGACTCACAAGGCTGTAAGTCAGCAAGTAAATTCTAAAATATCTATTTTAGATGTCCTTGGTACACAGGGGCCAAGAGAGTTGAAAGCCTGAGAGTTCTACATCAGAAAGAGCAATAGTCAGTCTTTTTGTTTCAATGCATACAATTAAACCCACTTGCATGCACACATAGTTTCAAGCACAGAATTACTGATGAAAATAACATACATTCCTAATTACACAATTATTTTAATTGGCTCTTTCCAGCTTATGTTTGTAGTGTTCAGCAGGTCTGATGCCTTAATACCACTTTAGAATAACATCCTGTATCGTTTGTAACTATCTTTACTGGAGAGCAAAGGAAGGTATAGGCCAGATATCCGAATTCCTGTACTTAACAGGAGTTAGGAAAGGATTACTTGCTAGTTATTCAGCTGACCTCCTTTCTCCCAGAGCTGTTTAGTATCCAAGACTCACTAGATTGCAGTGTGACCAGATAGCTTCACTTCTAGGTTCAGTAAATTCCATAACAGACTGGGGTTTTTTCCCCTCCAAACTTTCAACAGGGTGTTTAAAATGAATAATTTGCAAGTTCCTTCTTGTTTATTCACATATACTGACAAAATTAGCAAGGTCTCCTTGTGTAAAATGGAATACAGCACTTCACCATTCAAGAGCAAACAGAAAATGCAGTATTTAAAAAGAGTTCTTTTATTTTAGCTCAAGTCTCAAATGTGTCTTCTTCACACCCTTAATATGGCTAGTCACATCCTGTCCTTGGACACCTCTGAGAACAAGGTTTTCAGTTTCAGAAAGAAAAAGGCAGCAGAGATTAATAATAAGAAGTACATCTTAATCAACTAGAAAGAAAGGAAAGAAAGAAAACCTAAACTGAAAGCCTGGATTTCAGATGCAGAAGCTATTGATTTTTAGTAGAAATTATAAGTGAGTGTCCTCTTTCCTTCTTACTGCTATAGCATTCCTCTATAGTCAATAGTGAATCCACATAGAATACAGCCAAAAATATCCAAAAGTAATTTTTAAAGTCATTTGTTCTTGTGACTTTGCTGCTAAAACCCATCCTTTCACTCCTTTGAGATGAGAGCTCAATGGTTCCACACCAGCCCCTTCCAGTTATCTGCAGTTATCCAGCAGTTATCTGCCACTGTGAAAACACTGCCCACAATTGAGCAGAGTCTGAGGAACATCTGCTCATGACAGAAACATCTATCTCAGCTAACCAAAATGCTTCAATAAAGTGTTCCAAGGTTATCATCTTTTGGGTCTGAATAAATTGGATTTCCTATCACATGTCTTCCCTCTCCTGCAAGGATTCAGGAACACAAAATGCACATGAAATCCATCCAACCAACAGTCTGGATCAGCATCCAGAACTGAAAGGTTCTCCTTGCATCATTCTATTAAACATGTACTTACTTCCTGACAAAAGATCTAGAGCTTTTAACAACACTTACTCATATCTGTTCAGAACAGGAAAGAGCTCTGAGAATGTGTAAGCATGAACAGTCAGCATGAAGAATTTTTTAGCCTTTTTTATGACCAGGCCAGGGAATTGTAATTCAACATTGTTTGGTTTCCATTGAAGGGGACAAGGTGATGGTGAATGAAAAAGCTGAGGAGCAGCTCAGATGGAAAATACAAATAGGGAAGTATTTTATCTCTGTGTCTTCTCACTACCTTCAAATAGCACAGTGCAGGGCACTTCAAAGTGTTAGCCATGGTCACACAAGTGAAGAAATTTCACTGTTGTTCTTCAGAACTCAGAAGCCAAACCCATGATCCCATACTCCTAATATTTAATATTTAAATAATCTAAGACCCCTTCTTTCCTTCCCCATGATAGTTTATCCAAAGGGTGATCAGCAAATGTAGATTAAATGCTCCTCCACCACTAAGGGCCACTTCTTGGAAGCTGCAGAAGAACAAACACAGATGCAAGCACAGATTCCTGCAGCATGCCTGGCTGGAGTGCTGATGGTAAGAGCAGTTTGGTGACCCATACATATGGAGAAGCTTCACACTTCTGATTTGTCTTTTCTGAAAATAAAAAAAAAAAAAAAAAAATGTGATAAAAGGCCAAACCCCCAAAATTTTCTGAACATGTCTCAGCTTGATCATTTCTGGATTGGAGCTCAAGAAATGCCAAGTTTGGCACGGCAGCTGACGAGCTCTGTGACCTCTGACAAGTCAATCCTCTTTTACAGCTTTGTCTCACTCACAGGCCTTTTTTTAACTGTTGTGTTCTTCTGACAGAACTTGTCTTTTAATATGCCTGTGTACAATGTCCCAAAAAAGTCAAGTCAGGCCATCATTGAGCTCTAATACAAGCTTGAGCTTCAAGGCATTCTGACACTATTTTTATTGAGACAAATTCATTTTTTCTTTGAGAGTACTGGAAGACTGCTGAGACTCATTGAACTGCAAGAAAATGCAAACTTGCTTCAGTGAGAAACACCTGAAGTTTTATGAGCTGAGTACAGAGTGGGAAGAAATCCCCCAGCCACAGTGAGTTGTAAAATTAAATGTTTCTTTCATTTGTACATATGCTTAAGTGTGTCATCTGTTAGTTGTTGCAGTTTAAACTGTTCCATAAAATAACAAATTATTTTTATTATCCCTCTGGAATGTTCCATAATTATTCTATAAAGGCAAAAGCATTTATCAATCCTGTGTAATTACTTTTAGTGCAAAGATGTATTGGTGAAAATTAAGATACACTTATAACTATTCACAGAACACATTTCTTTTATTCCCTTGCTATCACACAGAGCAATCATCCATAACAAATAAACAAATACATCTGAAGAACAGGTACTTGGATAAGTTATCACAAGTACCTCATGTTTTCATGTCAAAAATCCTTAGGCTTTCATTGGATCTCTGTCCTAAATCTTTCTGAAGAGAAAGTGCTGTTTTTGTAAAGACCCAAAGGTCAGAATTTGAGGCAAATAAACTCAATTAGCATGTCCTACCCTGGCCATCCCAATATGATGCCCTGAACAATATGGAAAATCTCCTTCTGCTTTCTAGCCATTACATTTGCACTGAACACTATGTCTGCTTGCCAAATTTCACTTGCAAATCAGTGCCTTTGGCTGACATAATGAAAAAACTACATACATTTAGGATAGATGCATACTTATATTCACACACTCTTCCCTACAGTGGTAGTTTCTACTCCTGGTTCTGACTGGTTGAACACCAAAGATCAAAGAATTCTGTTACAGTCTTTCTCTGGGTTCTCTATTAATTATTTTATTACTTCATAAGTTCAGGGTGAACCTCGAGAGTGTTTGAGATGAAGAAAAGTACATAGCAAGAATACTGGGGACACACACCACACAAATTCCTGCTAGCATCTCTTCATCACAAAGTCTGCAGTAAGCATGACTTTTACCAAGCCAGCTACTGCTGATACCACAGAATGTCCCCAAGAGCTCATTGTGGCATTTCAAAGAACTCACTGTCCATTAATTCCACTATTTGCAGCACAAAGCAACACGTGGAGGACTGGCCTTAAGATACACGCTCAAGATTTCTAAGAAATCAGCTCAGATCTCCTCTGATTCCAGGATCACAGCTCTTGGTCTTAAGACAGCACTTGTAGAAAATTTAACTGTCAAGGGGTATCTTCTAAACAGTTACAAAGGCATCTAATTAAAACTCTTGAAATATTTTAGCAATGCCTTTAGAAAGGGCAAGGAGCCTTTGCATCATAACCCAGAATTCTAGACCTCATGCAGCCAGGAGAAAAAAAGATACTGCAGAGAACTAATGAAGGTGTTGAACACCATTCTCTGAAGAATCTCCCACTGAGGTTTACAGACACCCCAGGGCAGGAGTCCCATTCCAGTCTGTCCCTCCCTGCCACTAGGAAAGTGAGTGCCCAGAGGAAGCATGCCTGTAGTCTGCAGCAAATACAGGGGGACAAACAGCAGAATCAGACCCACAATTTCAGTGCCAGGAATACTGAATTTCATTTTGATTAACTGGCAAAAATCAGCCCTGATTAAAAAAAAAAAAAAAAAAAAAAAAAAGAAGATTCAAGCATGAAGTTTGATTTCCACTGAAAGGGGCAAGGTGATGGTGAATGAAAAAGCTGAGGAGCAGCTCAGATGGAAAACACAAATAGGGAAGTGTTTTATCTCTGTGTCTTCTCACTACCTCCAAATAGCACAGTGCAGAGCACCTCAGAGTGTTAGCCATGGTCACACACAAGTGATGAAATTTCATCAGGGCATCATTGATCTTCTTTTTCCCTGAGTCTTAGAACTCGTGGGCATCCCAACCATCTGCCCTGCTCCTTCCTTCTTTATTTTGGGGGTACGAGCAGCAATTCAAAAATTCCTGTGCCTCTTTACCAGAGCAATGCTCTTCTTTCTTTTTTATTAAAAACCAGCCAATAAATGTCAGCATAAGAGAGCAACTCCTCAGTGAGTTGGTGACTTTTAGCAAATGCTTATGTTGCATAGATTCATGTATCCAATTTGGAACAGCTTCAATGCCTCCCTGGGAGAATATTACCTGGTAGAAGACAAAGCAGAAAAGTCTCACCCACCTCTACATACTCCAAAGTCAGATTCCAGCTCCAAACAAAAAGGCAGCTCCTTTAGGAATCAGAGCCCTTGGCACCTCCACTGTGTGTCAGGACCTGAAGCTCTTCACACACATGAGCCCCTGTTTGTTGCCTTGATCAGCATATTGCTTTCTTTACTATTTCTGCACCAGCTCAGAGGCTTTGAGCTTTTCTTTTGCCAACTGTAACAAAAGCAAAACCCCTCAGTTGCAGCAGGAGTTTCCAGACCACTTTACAGAACAAGTCTGAAGAGTTTCAGTGGTTATTTTGGTCAGCCTAGTCCATATAATTTGAAGAGTGAAAGCTTGAAGCTATTTCAGCTCTTAGCTTAGGGTTCACTAGTAAAGGTAATTCAACAAGATATCACAGTCTGGTTATCATTTTGACTGGGATAGTTTTTATAGCTTAATTTTTTTTAATCTATTTACTATTACTTCTCCTCCTAGCAATAGCAGCAAGGATGATTTTGGGGATTTTTTGATAAGCAATAGGCATATTTTAGTGCCTTCTATTTTCACATTAGTGAACAAATGCTTTATCACTTCAGAAATTCAAACACTATTAGAAGCATAATTTAGGATTTAAATCAAAATGCAAGAAGTTTAAAAAAAAAAAAGGTAGCTAGAATCAGTAGGCCTATAGCAAAGGTAAAGCCTCTTTCCCATGCAGTCAAAAAGGCATTCAAGGGGAATAAAAGACAAGCTATAAAAGCCTGACTCACCTTAGAACTTGCAAGAGATGTATCTTCAGCAGTGGTTATTCAGAGGCTGATCCGGTCAATGTTCTTTCATTTCTCAAATAGAATGTAGCTGTGAGTTACCAAATGGGACTCTGCCATTAGTAGAGTATTAATGAAATTCCGCTTTTTTAAATGCTAGCTAGGAAAGGCGTTGTAAAGAAGTGATAAAATCCAAACCATGAGTTAGTTTTTTAATTGTTTAGAGATACGTATCTCAGAAATGACCAATATTTTCAGAACTTCCTCAAAAGTCAAGAGGCAGGATCCACTTCACACATCCTTCCCCACATTCAAAAGTTTCATACCATCACAACGAGAAGTCAAACTTTCATTATCTGCTTGTCAGAACATGGTCTCCCAGCTTTGAGATTGCTAAAAAGGCAAGAACACTAAGAACAGACTGCACCAGGTAGAACATCCTGCAATTTTAATGATAAATACACATGTGCATGAACACTTTACTCTCAGCTTTAGTTCAATGAGACTATTTAGATGGTACATTAAATGCTTTCATTTTTGTGCCTGGTTAAATGTTGGAGGGCCATTGCTATGAACTGAGAAGCATCCAACCACTTTGTTCCTCATTTATCTGTACTTTAAATGATGCCTCTTCAGCCTCTGAATCTCCATGCCAACAATCACAGATCACTTGGAGGTGGGAGGGGGTGTGAATTGTTAGGAGCAGAGCAAAGTGAGGACTAAACCCACTTGTCTCAGTAGCTCTAGCAGCTTCTGTTTGCCTGCTGAGCCAGAAACTCTAGACCTGACTTTCCTCTCCCTCAAGGTGATGTTTATAAACAGCCTACCCCTTACAGTGCCATCAGATTCCCATATGCTGTGTTTGACTTTTCCATTCTTATCTTCCAATTTCTTCTAAGTTTTAGGGTAGCAGGGGTTTCACACATCAGAGATAATCCTATTTTACATCTTTCCTCTCCTTCCTCCCCTGGTACCATGGGATAACCTGGATTCCAGGGCTGTTGACTTTTTTTGGAATACGTTGGTGTCAAAATAAGCGCAAACGAAACAATTTAAATAATATAAATAAACCAGCAAAGAAAGTTTGACTTTGGTGATTCAAGAAGAGTTTATAGCAGAAGCAACCACTGCTCCCCATCCTTTTTGGTTAGAAGAAAGGACCTGCATCACAGGCATAGTTCTGTCTTCTCAGGAAGGCTGACAATAACTTGTTAATATTAACATGAAACAATGTCACACAGTTGTTAGGCATTAAGGCAGGGAACTCCCAAAGGCAAATCCTAAAACAAGGCTTTGGATGGATGGTCACATATTGTACCAGATAGTTTTCCTTCATAATGAAACTTCCCAGCTCATCCTTCTTTCTCAAGTCATGGCTCTGTCATGCATCTCATCTCAGAGAGTTTTGGCAATCCTTTCTAGTCCTACATAGCAAACACTTATCAAGTGTTTCCCAGTCATCTGTCGCTGTGGGACACGAAAGATGAGAGACTCCAAATATATCAGAAGGCAAAGAGCATAGAAAACAGAAGGCTTTATTGTCTAATTCTCACTGCCTTTTATAAGGTGTTCTGATACAGACTTACCATGATTGGGAAATGGGAACAACACCTCCCCAATCCCATTGGTTAAACTGGAGAAATGGCAAAACACTACTTGCAGAAAATGGTTTTGAGAACTGATAGTTGTTTTGCCAGAATTGTTTTGAGATGAAGCTTTTTCTTTTGGGAAAAGTTCTGCAGCTGCCAGCAGGCTAAGATGTCTTAGACTTAGAAATATCATGCCCACGATCATCACCAACAAAACGCTCTTCAGAAAGGGAGCAAAGTAGGAAAGGGTAATTTATATCTACCCACAGGGCTGGGGCTTCTGTGCTATCCTGGGACGGTCAACCAGTGAACCCCCGAGAGAGCCTGAGTGTTGTAAACCACTAATCAAATTTATTTAAAAAAACAATCAGATGTGTTTAGAATCCTGATGCTGTTCCTCTGATACATCACAACGCTGCAGAAGCTGTCCTACCAAAATCTCCACACATGCAAATGGCTCAGCATTTCCCTGCTGGCCTGCAGGCTCTCAGCTGTGCTGTTCAAGCCCCAGCAGGGCACTAAGCACACACAGAAGGCTCAGACTCCCTCCCTCACTGTTACTTCCACATGAGTGGCCATTCCAGCTGGCTCTGTATCAGTGAGGAACATTCACAGCAGTGAGCAGCACCACGCTGCTGCTTGCCAAGGCTTGCCCAAGTACTGGAAACGCTAATTTTCCTTCCACAACAAAACCCTACGGTCTTCCATTTCTATGGAAAATCTCCTATTTGCTTCCCTTGAAACTGTGCACAACATAAACCAATAGATACTGAAATCTAGCAGTTTTTATCCCTTTGCCATCACTTTCCTGGAAAACGAGAAGGAAATCCTAAACTACACATGAATCAAATTAGTTGAAAACCATGAAAAAAACACTTCATAGCCTGCAAAGATCAATTTTTAACTAGTTTTGACCCTAAATCTCATGGGAGCAGAAGGCTAAAGCTAGGATTAGGATCAAGAATGTGTGTCACGTTCCTTTGTTACCAAAACTCTGCAATCCTACAGCCAGCCAGGTTACCCTCACAACAATGTTGTTTCCTTGGGGGAGTCAAGACCAAGAGATTCAGCAGTAGCTACATTCCAGATTTAAACAACTATCCCTCCCAACTCCTGTCTAGCTAGGGAAAGAGCTACTGCCTTCAGAAGATTTTTCTATAAAGGAATAGTGTGTTTCAATACACAGGTAAAATATCCTAAAAATGTGATTACAGTGGCAGAACTGTATCAGATTCCAGATCACCCAGCTTGCTTCTATTGATGCCAATGTATATCAAGTTACCCTCACCTTTGACATATAGCCCTACTAGCTCAGCAAAGGAGACTGCACTCCAGTCAAAATTACATTCTTATGTACAAGAAATGACCTGAGAATTTATGAGAATCTCTGTCTGGTTGCTAGGAGGAAGATGATAAAGGATGTTCTGAAATTGTAAACTACATTGCCTGTCTTTCAGCAAATGAAAAGGGTGACATTTCAGAGCTGTGGTAAGCTCTGTCCCCAGCCTTCTTCACTTCTAAGCTGAAACAATGGTTTGACCAGACATATGAAAATTAACAAACTTCCTCTACAAGCACACACAAGCTGTAACAAGAATCATCACAATTTTAATGGCAGGCATATCAGAAAGGGGAGCTGTAAACCCCTGACTTGGAGCAGCAGCCCCAGCATGGTCCTGCCTGCAGAGCTCCAAAAATCTCCACAGGACTTTGCAGGAGTTTCCTTTAACTACACAGGCATGGTGGCTCAGGTGCATTCCTGACAACTGCAAAAGCCAGATTCACTAAGGGCTGCTATCCCAAACAATATCTGGCTTTACAGAATCAACATTAAATAAAACCTTGTAGATTCCAAGATTAAATAAATGATCTTGTCAAAACAGCCTATGCTTTTTATGTCCTCTCTTCACTCTGTACAGCAAGACCTAACCCTGCTTTTTGTAGCATAGAATTAGCAATTCAGCATAATTACATCTCACATACATAAGGAATGATGCTCTTGATGCAAGTAGATTTTTACAAGATTCTTCATTTTTTATAATAATAAAATAAATTATAATAATATTATAATAATCTTTATTTTAATAATAATTTTATAATAAGCTGATTAAGTCCACTGCATCCAAATTTGTTTACCATACACAATTACCACAGCATAGCATGCTTCTCAAATCCCCCCTCAAGCCACAAATATTTCCTGAAAAATGAAGTTTGGCCCCAGTCCTGTGAAGCCAGCCTAATTCAGCTCACCAGAAGTGGCACTGTAAATCTGCTTTATGATTTGCCACAGAACTGTTTCTAGTAATTTGACAGCTAATAACAGAATCATGCACATGCTTGAACACAGTTTGAGCTTTGCTCCAACTGCTGCCAAAAATGAAGTTAACCTATCTGAATCCAGCTGATGCAGCAGCAGCACAGAGGGAACTAGCAAGCTCCATCAGTCTGTGTACAGCCTAGGTTCTTGTGAATAACACCCTCCCTGGATATCTGCTGAAGATTTGATCTGCAGGAGGGAACTCAGGGGTTAGAGCAGCAAGCATTATACTTGTGAATCACGGGATATTTCGAGCGTTCAGGTTTTACACAGGCTTTCACACAACCTGTGTGCAAACTGCAAAGCACACCTGGGAACTGTACTAAGGCTCACCTTTTCAAGGGGAAGGGTAGAAATGGCCTGGACCTTAAAACTACTTACTACAGCTACACAATAGCACAAAGTCTGGTGTAAAAAGTGAAAACCTTCCACTCATTCAGGATGTAATCCTCATCCCTGGATTATCTTTTGCTGTAGGTCATGTATTATCTGCTAACCGTGCCCTTCCCATCTCATCTCATTACAGCAAAACCACAGCAGATTAATCAGCTTCAGAGCTCTGTAATTTGACACAGACCACGGGGATCATGTACATATTATAGCAACAATGACTGATTTTTGGGTATGATATCTGCTTACTCAGAGCTAACTATTTCGATTTCTCCTTGAAGCTAAGCTTTGCACTCAGTGAGAGCATCTCCAGCTTTCAGCCAGAGCCATCGTGTTGTCTCTTTCAGAAAAGGAAGAATGCAGAAGTACTTGCAGGAAAAACAAAACAAAACAACAAACTCTTCAAAACAATAGCATGATCTAATCAACTTGTTGATGAAATGAGAGGGCAGTGTGAAACACTGGACAGCTCTCACCTATGCAAAATTTCTAAGCACTTTTCCACGTGGTCAAAATGCATAAGTCTGGGGACAGACCTAAACTGTAGTACACAAAAAAAAAAAGCTGCTGACTAAAATAAAGCCAAATAATTTAATCAAGTTATTTGAATTGATATAATAGAGACCAAAGTAGATGAGTTAATGCTTTCCCTGCTTTGATCCAGGTAAGGTAAGATCTTAATTAAGATGCTCCACTCCTTCAGTCTAATAAATTACTGACAGAGTAGTTTATCTAGAACACAGGTGGCAAGGCTAATAACAGATATAAGCATAGGATGTTGATCTAATTCTGAAGACAGTTTGACCTAGATGTTGGAAGAAAGCTTATGGTGATGAGGAAATCTCAGTTTAAATGCCGAAATTTTGACCCCCTCCACAGGTGTTTTCAGAGTGTAGAGACCCAAGGATTGTTTTAGAGAAATATCCTTGACAGATGGCTAAAGAGGTTGTACAGTGCAGCTGTATTTGAAATAGCAAGGCAAATATTTGAAATAACAAGGCACAAGTTAACTACAGAAGGTAATGAAGGAAGAGAACCTGTCAGTAAAAGGAAAAAAATCTGCAAGGTATTTACAACAGATCATCAGAATATTTCAACGTGATCTGTGCAGGGAAAAAAGTGGCAAAATACCAGCAAATTCCACACAGTCTGAGTAGGCAAGGGAGGTCCAAACCCACTAAAATCATAGACAGAGTAGGAACAAACTGCTGTGATTCCTGGGCATGAAGGATGAGCATACAAACCCAGAGGGTGGTAGGCAAGCAAGGGTTAGCCCAGTAAATCTTTTATTACTGCACCAACACAGCCCAAGAATCCAGCAGACCCCACAGCAAGGAGAGGACGAGCTGCTGCATGAGTTGAGTCTCTACTGGGCTTCAAGTTCCTCTTGCTCACAAAAGCAGATCAACATGATACCAGGTGAGTGCCCAACATCCCTACCAGACCACCCTTCTCTAGTCCTGATTTCCATCCTCAGAGCAGAAGGTAAAGATGTTCACCTTCTCCTTAGCTTCGCTTCTGCTGGAAAGAAGTCAGGGGAAACAGAAACTTGTAAGCTCTTCCTTTCTGAAAGGAGGAAAGTACAATACAACCACTGAATTAGCTTTTTCTGCAGTATCTGAGAGGTGTATTAACCCTTGATATGAGGATATCAGTCTCCCTGTCTCTTAAATATTATGCTTGCTACATGATCCACTAAATTATTCCCTCTTTTGCTGCTTGTACAACAAAACTATCCATAGTCTAGAGAACAGACAGCTACAATTTTTAAGCTAATGAAGTAAAATTCCCAGTCAAGAGCCACTGATAAAGTAAAACTACTGTGGTGCCTCCTGGATCACTAGTCCTGTTGTTTCAGGCAACCATGCTTCTCTCAATGTTCCATACTACAGCCAGCTGGTTTGGTACCATTTTGCTATGCAAAACGTGTTACAAAAGCAACCATTAAGCAGGAGTCTTCTAATTTGGCACCAGATGCTCCTTCACACTTGTTCGCACCTGCGTGCTCTTGGGCCATCTCTTTACCAGTTCATTTTCTTCCTTTCTGGGTTATCCTTAATTGTTTACAGTCCACGATGCAGCATTCACTGCACTAAACTAAATATTTCCAACAACACTAGCTTCTCTTCATTAATCAGATCTGTTCCCTAGGGTACCTTAACAGCTTTTCTCATCATTTATTCCTACAGTTTGAACTCTCAGAAATAGTTTACCTAAACTTATATACCACATTCAAGACAACAATCTGAGATGTTAATAAAACTGCACTAATTCATTCTACACTGCTCTAAAAGCATCACTTAGATTCAATGACCAGATCAACTCTTTCCCTAAGTTTTCATTGAAAAATTGCGTGGTGAGAGATGTTCCCACGCCGGTAACTCATCAGATCACTTGGATCATTCAGAAAAATTCTCCACATTTATACCTACAGACCTTCCAGCTCAAAAAGGTCTTTTTTATCTCCCTCAGTACAGAGCCATGAATAATGACAGTAACCCTGGTGCTGAGTGGAGCTCTTTGCATCAACAGCACAGCTGTCCCAGCCTCACTACCAACTTTCAGTGGGTTAAATGAATTCACCATTTGGTGCAGTGGGACAGGAGGATGTGCTGGCTGATGTGGTACAATATGAGAACTGCATGATGTTGGACATAGAGGGAGAAAAATATGCAGTCAGTGCCAGATAATCATTCAGAATGAAGACAAAGGGCCAGTGGCACAGCAGTAATTTCTGCCTGTGATCAAGGCTCTCTGTCCTGAAAATAATCATCATTGCTCTCCAGCAACAGGGAAAATGTTTATTTAATTCGCAGCAACTTATCACAATCAATAAGCTTTTTTCACAAAAAATAAAAGAGATTAATGTGACTCCATGCCTACAGCCAATTCTCCTGTTCCTATTACATTTTTTGCATGTTTCAGCTTGGTTTCACAGAAGGAAAAAAAACACAACACATTACCAGAACTTGTTTCTAGCCCATGTAGATGTGTCAGGATTAAGAGTCCTGATTTTGGTTAGGGTAGAATTAGTATTTTCTTAGTGCAGTGCCGTGTTTCTTGGAGTCAGTGTGAGAATAATGTTGACAGCACACCAAAATTTTGGTTGTGGTTAAGTAGTGCTTACCCTGAGTCAGGGACTTCTCAGTTTCCCATGCTCTGCTGGAGAAGAAGTGCACAAGGGGAGGGGGGCACAGACTGGCCAAAGACATATTCCATACCATAAATTCATGCTCACTGTATAAACTGGGGGAGCTGTCCAAAAGGAGTGAATTGCAGAAGAATCCAAAAGGAGAGCAAGCATTTGTGTTGTACATCACTTGTTTTTCTTGTGTTTTATCTCCTTTTTCCCATTTTCATTGTAATTGTTATTAGTGCTAGTATCAGTACTATATTTACTTTATTTCAATTATTAAACTGTTCCTATCTCAACACCTAGATTTTACCCTTTTCCTCCTGATTCTCCTCCCCCTCCCAAAGAGAGAGAGAGTGAGCAGCTTTGAAGCACTCAGTTGCCAGCCAAGGCTAAACCACAACTAAGGGTACAAGCATTCCTATCCATTGTAGGTGCAAGGAAATGGTTTTGTAGCTTGGGCTCTCACTCTGGTCATGTGCAGAGGCACAGCCACCTCACCAAAAATTAGTCCAGTCACTTCAATTCCTGCCTCTCTATCAGAAAGAGACCACTACCCCAAACACTGCCAACCTGGGAAGTACAAGGGAGTTTCAACAAACAGCAGCAAAATCTACCTTAAGTAGGCACGATGAGAGCGCACTTTGAATTCCTCTGATGGCAGAACTGGGGGAAAGCAAGGAATAAAGTGCTCTATACACTTGAATACCATGTTTCTGCAAATGACAAGGTGAGTTGGACATGCTGGAGTCAGAAAAGGCTACGCACACGTATATCCATCATTGGGAAAAAGACACTTTCAGTCCATCAGAAGGCAGTTTTAAATTCTCCAGTTGGAGTTTCAACAAATTGAGGAGGAGGCAGAACACTAACTAGAGCATTAGCATTTGGAACACAATTTCCTAAGGAAACACAGTTATTTATTACTGTGTGTAAGCAGATTCCACAGTCTCCAACCTGGTTGGTAGCAAGTATTTAGAGCACTTGCTAACAGTGAGAAAGGAGTCTATTCCCACTGTAGATACCCACTTTCCACAAGAGCATCAGAAGCAGCTACCAGCTGTTTCCTCAGTGTGGATGCCAGGATTTTGATAGCCCACAACATACATGCATTCAGTTCAAGTTAATGCTGGAAGTAAAGGCAACTGTTGAATGCAAAGAAAACAGCACCCACTTCACACAGGGAAGGCTCAAAGGCTGCTATCTTAGAAATTAAGAATCAGCCACATCAGAATGTGTTTCCCCAAAAACGAGCTCGAGACAGCTTTACAAGGCCATGTCTAATCTGGGTTGGTAGGACTTTCACGTCAAACTGGTTTAAAATGCAGTGCAATGAATTTACAAAAGCATTAGAGGTCTGTTCATATTTCGCACACATAGGTGTAATATCTGTAAAGACAAAACTGCTTTGTCCATCTGAAGTTTTTATACAGCAGTTTACAGTAAAATATTTCTGCACAGATGCCTGTTAATCATTTGGTTAAGTTCCCAGCTGGTGGGAAGTAGAGGGACACCAAACAAGCAAGCTGCAGACACTGCTCATTTGCCACTTGGTGTGTCAAGTGAAACTCTAAAATCCAAGAATTTTACTAAACAGTTCTAAACTTTAACAGGAGGCGGGTTCCTCCTCTAAATTTGCAAGAACAAATTTCAACAAAGCAGCAACAAATATAGTTTAGGAGATACAGTGAATAACTGAGTTCTCACAGATTGACTAGCAGTTCACTCCTGCAAGTACAGACTCTGCTTTGGTACTGATCCAGACAGGAAGAGACCAGGATGGATTGACTTTGACAAATGTAAGCTATTCAACATATGCTGGCAGGAAATGTTTACATCAGTCAACCACAATTCTGCCAGGACCGCTAAACGTCTTGTCAGTCTACACCACAAACGTAGTTAACACAAGGCAAAACAGAATACCGAGGAACTAATTTGAATGGATGGCTCTAATTGGAACAGTATTTTCAAAACCTAGGCAACAAATGCTCAGGCAGTTGACGTTCCCACACTGCTCACACCTTCCTGTGTGTACCACTACCCCTTCTCGCAGTGAGTCAGTAATGTGGATGTCAGCCTCAATGGAAATCTTTCCAAATAAAAGTGACCTAAGCTTTTCTACCTTAGAAAACTATTCAGGCAGTTACATTAGCCTATTAGCCTCACACAGCAGGACATAAAGCCTCGGTGTAGATCTTGCCTGGCCTGCAAAGATGATTATGCCATGAGAGTGGTTCCATTGTCCAGGGGTAAATACACTGCATTGCTCAGGTGCACTGTGACCTCTCTGCCAAGGGCACTCTGCCTGAGGGGTGCAAACCTATCCCCACCACCACTTGATCTACTGCTTTTTGTACAAGTCCCTTGAGCACATCCAGAGGAGGGCAACAAGGTTGGTGAGGGGCTTGGAGCACAAGCCCTATGAGGAAAGGCTCAGGGAGCTGGGGTTGTTTATCCTGGAGAAAAGGAGACTCAGGGGTGCCCTTATCACTCTCTACAATCCCTGAAAGGTGCCTGTGCTCATCTGGGGTTGGCCTCTTTCTCCAGGCAGCACTGACAGGACGAGAGGACACAGCCTCAAGCTGCACCAAGGGAAATACAGGCTGGATATTAGGAAAAAGTTTTTTACAGAAAGGGTAATAAAGTACTGGAATGGTCTGCCTGGGGAAGTGGTGGATTCACCATCTCTGGATGTGTTTAAAAAAGCCTGGATGTGACACTGGGTGTCATGGTTTTGTTGAGGTGTTAGGGTTGAGTTGTACTTGATGATCTTGGAGGTCTCTTCCAACCCAGTGATTCTGTGATTCCTACCCTTGTTACTCAAAAAGGCAATATTGAAAACACTCACTGCAGCACTGAGAACAGGAAGATCCTGACTGTCCTGGTTTCATTGCAGTTGCCAGGTGGGAGTAGCCTGGAGCCATGTGAGCGTGGCTGGGTCACTATTCTACACCACCATCTTCACCGGAGGTGTGGCTTCAGGGAAGGAAAAAAGTGAATACACACCAGAAGTGGCACCATTTTATCCCTGGTTTTCTTCTGGGACATTGACAGAGGCCAGTCCCGCAAACTTGGCCTCTCTCACACTGCTGCCCATCCCTTGTGGGAGTTTGTCCATCATTGTTCTTTATTGGCTCAGGGAAGGGGAGCACCAGCTGAGGGAACATCCACATCTTGTCCTGGGAATTACCACGTGTCCATGCCAGGCTGAGGGAAGCATCTTGTTTTTATCCTGGGAATAACCACATGTTCCCACCAGGCTGAGGGAACAGCCATGTCTTGTCTTTATCCCAGGAATTACAGCACGTCACTGCCAGGCTGCAGGAACCACCTTGGCTTTGTCTCATCAGCCATGCTGAACTGGTGGTGAGCACCTTCTTCTGTGGAAATTGCCCTGTCTTTTCTACACTTTCATTATTAATACTGTTGCTGTTATTGTTTGTTTCTTTATGCCTTTGCTGCTTGTTTTCATTAGATTGTTATCTCAACCCATACTCTCTGCCTTTGTCCCTCTCTCACCAGAGGACGTGGGGATAAAGGGGAGCAGTTTTTTTAGAGTTTAATTCCCAGCTGATTTTACTCCACCACACTCACCAAAGCAGTTTACACATATACAGAGCTGTAATCTCCCAAACAGGACAGGATGCAAAATGCTGACAATGCCATTTCAAGATCAGGTCTCTGCCATCATCAGCAAGTGACCTAAGGCCTCTGTCCCACACAACTGAATGAACTGACTACACGTGCTATCTTTAAATAGGAAGTACTCGAGGTTAATGGCTGCCTCTATCTGCTGACAGCATTTTTTAAAAAAAATGCATAATGCATGATAAGCAGTGTTCAGAGGAAGACAAAAATAGCTCTGTATCAAAGAGGCTGGTTCCTTATTTGCCTCCAAGGGCAAAGGAACATGCTGGTCTTGCATGTAAGCAAATCACCTTTTCTTCTGAAAAGATGTTTCATCAAGTCTCCCACAGATAAACATCTGCCAACATCAATACTCACTGCAAAACAAGAAAAGTTCCTTAACCAGAAGGTATAATATAACTTACTTCCAATTAAAGGTCTCTCTTCAAAATAATAATGTATTTCCTGGGCAGATGTGACTATTTGCTGAGGCTCCAAAATACCTTAAAGACTGACATCCAGCTGTTCTATATTTGATGAAGCATATGTGACAAGATCACACCACAGTGTGATACGTCCTCATGAGATGAGTAAGGGAAGTCACCAGAGCTCTGGCCAGTTATATGACAGAAAATTCAATAAATACAGTGAGCAGGTAAGCTCAGTCCTCTGGCTGCTGCCTCTTAGGGAAGGATGGTCAGACTCAGGATTGAAGATGGTTTGGAAATTAAGACAAACACTAGTAAGAATCTGATCAGAAAACAACTCAAACCAGACAAGGACAGAGTCAACTTCTGGAGCCTCCAGGGAAATGGTGCATTATGCTGAAGCCTTAAGTTTTAGCTTTAATGTTTTTCAGATTCTGTGCTGTCTAGGTGTTCTGAGACTCACATTAAATGTTAGTAAGCTCTCTTCACAGAGCAAGTAGACAAAAATTCTTTCCCAGATGGAGACCAATGAAAACTTTTATAAGTTTACGTGCATTATTTTCAAGCACAAAAGCATAAACAGTAGACTGAAGAGAGAAAACAAGAAGGATGGGACTTCATCATCTGAAGATGTAATTGGACAAGTAAACCCAATATGCAAATGGACCAAAACTTATAAAAGTGTAAGACCTCGTGACCAGTTGCTCATTTTTTGACCATTTTGGGTCCACCTTGGGTGTAGCCCTGGCCAGGCTCTTGTCCTGCCCAAGGTGAATCCTTTAAGGCCTTTTAATAAATATCTATATATATTTGATAAATATCTAAATATTCTCTTAGCTCTGTCTAGTCTCTGTTCCTGGTCAGCCTTCCCAAGGCATCAATACCAAAAATAAAAAAAAAACATGACCTGTGTGGCAAGTCTGATAAGGAACTAGATATACTAGTAGGCAGTACCACCAGGAAGTGATTAACTGTGGGATAAAAAAAACTGCAGAGCAAAAAATCTGAGTTACAACCATTTGAAAATGAGCTTCAAATACCTTGCTTTCTGCATCCAGTGATCTTATCCAGACATTTAGACTGAATTTAAACTTCCTGCTGAAGGCTGATGCTGTTGAGGGTCAGATCCATTCTTCAACAGCCAACTTTAAATGACAAGCTGTAAAGGGTTATGTACACAACTAGCTACTGCTTCTAAGAGTGAGGAGTTTTCGGGTCTTGCAATTCAGTTGGTGCAAAAAATTGAGTATGTCACTCAATAAAGAGAGTGATTTTTGTTAGGGCTAAGTGTAACCACTACCCATGGCTTCACATTCTGGTGACAGCACCCAAGACAAGACTTTTCTAATACCTTTAAATTAACTCTAGTTATTTACTCAGTTTGCACTGAAAACACCACTATGAGAGGAGGTGTTTCTTTAACGTTACGGCGTCCCTCAAAAGCTCTTTGGGGGCTACCCCAGGAAAATTACAGCAAGGCAGCTGGTAGATGACAAGAACTTGGATAACCACAGAGAAGCCCACAGAAAAACACCTTCCTTGAATGGCTTGGCTGCCTCACAGATGGAAGGAAAAAGCACATGATATGACGAGCAAGATGGCCAAAGTAAAGGTGCTAGCAAAACCAAAGCTGCAAATCACAGTGATAAGGGGTAGTGGATCAGTTGTGTTCTGGTTGCTTTTGTACGGGCTTTTAGCAGATATGTAATTCTAAGGGTACTATTCCCCATCCTGTCACCTATTCCAAACGATGACATAACATTTTAAACCTTTATGTAGTAATTCTGCATTATGTTACATATCTTGTCCAAAACAACTGTGAAAAAAAGGGCATAACTCTGCCAAAGGAAGAAAACAAAGTTAATTGGGATTTTTTTTTTTAAGGGAGTAGGACAGCTGTGGACAGGGGTGAAAGGAAACTCAGCTTTTCAAAGAGTTTTGTCAAGATATCTCAAAGGCTCTTAAAGTATAGCTGTTACAAATAAAAGGCAGCAGCCTTCAAGCATTAATAACTCACTAAAAGATAAACAATGAAGTAGGAAGGAATGCACCTTGTCATGATAAAAGCAGTTCACTAGTGTGGTCCCAGATGGACCAGTGTTGGAACATGCATTATTCAAAGTATTCAGAAGTGATCTGAAAAATGCTGCAAGGAATAAAGAGCTACTAAGAATAGTGTGTTATATTTTCCTGTATAAATTCATGGAACAAATCTTATCTTGAGCCTTTCCAGTTCTCCTTATTTCAAAATGAGTGTAACGGAACTAAGCCAGCACAGGAAAGGCAAAAAGAATGAAAGATAGGTATCAATTCCTGTATGAGGCTAGATTATAGACTGGAAACATATCATCCAGAGAGAAAAGGATATGAGAATTTTACACCATTAACAGCTTCAACAAGGCACAACTAGTTTTTTCTAATTTTACTGCATGCATTTTATCTGTTATCACAGAAGGCTTAAAAACTCGGAAAGTGCTTTTTGATACTATTTATAACTTTGCTAAAATGCGCTGTCATAAAAGGTTGTGAATATCAAAGACTTACTTTTTTTTCCCCTCTTCCATAAGTGCCTAAATACCATCTCTGCATATCCAGTGAGGACAAGCAGATTAAAGAAATTAGTCTTTTACCATGGTCCTATATAGCTTGGTCTAAATAACCAGAGTTAACATCCATAAATAGGTACTGCTGGAAGATTTCTACATTAAATCTAGCAGTGAAAACTGAGGTTCACAAAGAACCTCCCTAAAACATCAGCACAAATACACCAGAGCTGTACCTTAAGGCTGTGAGTTTCTGTAAGAGGTGGATATGGATGGCTGCTTGCAAAGTCACCTGGCTTGGACGCTACACACAATTTTCACAGGCTCACTGAACAATAGAGAGGCCTCCACATAATTATTTCTCATTTTTCCCCTAATCTTTAGCAAGTACTTCAGGATCTAGCTGCAATTAGATGAGAGACTATTTCAGGAGGAAATGTGGGTGATTACTATAGAAAAGCATGCACTTACCCTCACAACAACCTCATCTAAAAATCCTCCAGGAACTCTACACAGTGCCAAGATGTACCTGCTTCTGCTGCTGCAAGTATTAATAAACTAAGAACCAGAAGTATTTTCACTCCATCATTCGGGGAGCGGGGTAGAGGTATGATAAATGGAACAGGAGGAATAGTGCTTTTATCTTTTTCAGCTGAGCAGGACACAGTGTCTCCATTCAGCCTAATAACAAACCCATAGGATTGATGCAGATGAGCCTCTTATCTCAAGAGCTTTTCTCCAGAAGTGAGATAGTCCAAGCAGCAAAGTCTCCTCTATTCTGTTCTCCAAGACAGAAGGAAAGAGGTAAAAAAGTCAAACTGTTCCTAGGTCAACAACAAGACACTTGAATATCACCCCTTACCTCTTGAACGAGAAACATTAAACATTATGATTTTTTAACTTCTTTCACTACCCAAGTGGTTTGACACAAATATCTAGAAATATTTCAGTCCACCTGGGGACCACCTCTGCCACTGACTCTTTATTGCTCAGTTTATGTGAATATTTCCTCTTCCTTCAGCAATAAATCCACTTGCCTTGGTGCAATGTAGAGTTTGATTAAAACATTGCATAGTCCAATACTTTTCAGCAGAAAGTGTGTTGAGAAGGCTTTACAAATTTGACATGCCACCTTCAGAACACTGCCAGGCAGCCTTTAAGGGTTAGTATATATACTTCCTTATCAGATTTGCCACACAGATCATATCTTTCTACTTTTTGGCATAATGCACCGTTTCCCTGGAGACTCCAAAAGTTGGCTCTGTCCTTGTCTGCTTTGGATTGGATAATCTTGTTTTCTGATCAGATTTTTACTAGTGTTTATCTTAATTTCCAAACCACCTTCAGATCCTGAGTCTGATCATTCTTTCCTAACAGCCAGCCGCTCACACAATTAAATTCTGTTAGCAAATGTAATTTCTATAGCGGGTAAGAAGTCGCTTGTCTAGAATTTGTCATCCTTCTCACTACCATTTTTCAAGCTGCTTTTCTCCAAGTTTGTTTTGTTTTGAATGTACACACACTCCAGACCTTCACCCAGCCTCAAACAAGCTCCATGGGGTATTTGTGCAGACATCCAAGAGCGATGCTTTGCCTCATTTCCAGTGCCCTTCTTCTCACAAGTGCTTTACAGCCAGAAAAAGCCATTCACAGATCTTGGTACTAAATTACAGCAGCATTAACACAACACACCAACCTAAGGACACACGTATCCACAAGCTTCTCTCACACAAAACCCCTCAGATGAAAGATAAAGCAGCACAGCACAGAAGGATTGCAAGCTGGTTGGACCTCACGGCTTAGCATGGGCACATCAAATGTTGACACTTGTCATTGCAAGACACATCGAGCCACACTAACAGAGGAAATATTTCTCCTCCCAGCTGGCACAAAGCACGTGCAGCTGTGGCCTTTTGATGCCTTGGGAAGGCTGAGCTGGAACAGAGACTGCACA
>VZSR01001065.1:2838627-2849518 GCA_013398615.1 Brachypodius melanocephalos | reverse complement strand
GAGAATTAACTGAGTAGTGTCCAGATGAAGTCACTGATCTCCTTATCCAGACTTGGAGGAGCAACCAGTGGATCCAAAACGTGACAGATCTATCCCAACTTCTGCAACCTATTTCTGTTTCATCTTGTGTACATCTGTTCAAAGGGTTACAAAGCACCTGAAACACAGAGCAAAGAGCTCCTGCCAGTGTGAGGGAAGTCCCAGATGGTGAACAGCTGGTTATGATGATGCTCCAGGTTTCACTTCTTTTCAGAAGGGAAAAAAGCTAAAAGATTGTTACCAGCTGTTGTTACTGGGAGCAGCTGACAAAGTGTTTTTTCAATGCATATTTTTAGTTTTGCCCTGAATATAGCTTGGATGCAAGAATCAGGCTGAGCACCTCTCTCAGCATTTTTCTTGTAGCTGTGAATCACAACACATTGCATTTATTACAGGGTGAGAAAACACGCATTGTTGATTTCTGATACAGAAGTTACTGTGCCAGAGCCCTTAGCAGGGATAAATTTCCATGGTACCAGTGAGCCAGGCTGCATCAGCACATGCACAGAACTGCTTGAGTCAGATGAATTATCCCAAGTGAAGGATAGTGGGATGCAGAGAGCATATTGAGTATTTCTGCACAAAGCCAGCCTTTTCATGCTGTGGTCCACCACATTTTGGTGTAGCTCCAGTGCAAGTGGCCAAGACTGTTGTAAGTTGCCAACATAATTAGCTCATCTGTCTTACACACCTGGAAATCAGAGTGTGGTGACAAATGATTCCCTTAAGCAGATTGAACCTACAGTCAATAACGACGAGCCAAAAAAATTATCTTATGCCTGAAGCTTGAATTAGAAAAGTGGGAATTTCTGCAGGGGAGCTCCTGTGAGGCTGAACCACTGCTACTGTACCTGGTGTTGAATGTTTAGAAAGATAAGAAGTAAAATGCTTTGTAAGGTTGATTCTGGGTACTGTGGTTTCTAGGAACACATGATTTTCTGAAGAGTCAAGGGCAATAACTAAAAAAAGGCTGATAAATGGTATTAAAATGTTTAACAAACACTTGCACCCTGCAGTATTTGGTAGCCTTTATGTTTATAATGTTATTGCAAAGTTGAAGTAAATATGAAAATTACAGTGCATATTACAAAAAGCATGGACCAATACAGTGGTGAAGCACAGGATAACACAGCATAGCTGGAATGAAAATGGTCACAAAAACCTGACACTGTGCAAAGCTTGTCCAGGGGGTAACAGGAAAACTGAAATCACTATTGCTATGCGGAGTGTTGCCTTATCACACAAAGCAGCAGGTAAAATTGGCTGTCAGGCTTTAGGTATCTTGTTTCCAATATGAGATTGGTCACTCAGCATTAAATGGCAGCTTAGTTTTCTATTGAGTGAGGATATTCCCCTCAGAGCATCAGTTTAGACCTAGAACTTTCACAGAGTGAATAATCAGAGGTGGTGTACCAGCAACTGACTTGTTTTCTAAGAATATCGACAAATCTGGTCAAAGCAAATGCAAGACTGTAAAACATTTGCCACTCGTGTCCCTTTACTGTGTAATTGCTGTGATTTGCAGCATTTTCAGCTTATTTGGAGGAATCAGATCAGGTGGTGAGCGTTGGGGTTTAGGTGTTTAAATATTACCCAAGGAAAGCTTTGGTCTAGTGACAATTCTTTTGTGCTGGAGCTGTAGAAAGATTCTTGGTGAATCCTCCAGGGCGAAGCTGAATGTGCCTGTGGTGCTTCCCTTGACCGCTTCTTAATGCATTAATTAAACAACTGATTCAATATCCTCCCAATTAAACTGATTCAATGTCTCCACACTCAGCTGGTAGCTGTGCACTTGAAATTGTTGGTCAGGGAGGATTCCAGCAGTGGCAATGGGATGTTCAGGCATGCCAAAGCACCCCTCTGTGGGTATCAGCAGGATGGTTTATCCCCTGGGATTCTGCCTCCTCTCCCTTTCACTCCCATTGCTTTCTCAAGATAAACCTGGCAGAAGACTTGGAGACAAGATGCAGAGATTTTAACAGGACAACACTATTCATGTTTGAAACGACTGTGGGGGACTCCAGATGATGCAGAGCTCATGACCTGGCCAAGCTTTGTGTTTTAATCCAGTAACATAAGCTTGGTTACTGAGGCTGATGCCATTATATTGGTATAGATTGGAGAATTACCACTTCTTAAGTAATGCTTGTCAAGAAACGATTGTCACTGGTTTAAATTTTAATTTCAGAACTAAACGTTGTTGTCTTGCAGTGAAACTATTGAGAAAACTACAAAACTGGTGTTTTGTGAAGGGATTCATATTATATCTTCTTGACAAAACATAAACACCCCTATTTACTAGATTTTGGGGTTTTTTATTTTATCTTTATACTCTTTCTATCTTTATACTCTATCTTTCTACTTTATAGGGTAGAATAATTTAAAAGCTTTAATATTATTGGGAATAGATGCAAATTCCTCTATCTGATAGGAAAACTTCATAACAAAGCAGGTTCCTTGATTTTAATTTTGGCATTTAGGTATGTATCATTTACTCAGAGCCATTTTATTTGTTGACTTTTCTTATAGACCAGTTAAATTCTGAAGATGGTTAAACATTGGAGGTATTGAAGATTATTTTTGAAGCTTGCCGAAGCAGTTTAAAATATTCCATATATCTAGGCAATACCAATAGGCTCTCATTTATTTTAAACTTTATATGTAAAGCATTCCAATAGGCTTTAATTATAAAAACAACTGTATTAGAAGTTACCTGCACGAACAGATTGGCTGTTTTTTATTTAGGTTCACAGGAGAGGATGTGCTTTTTTGGGTTATAGTCTGCAGTGAGTTGTCATGATTAATACCTAGGAAACACAAATTCTGAATGTGCTTCCATAAATAGATGCATGACCTGATGTCAAGTTCTGGTACAGCTTCATTGCAGTATTTAAATACCCAAAAGAGAAGATAAAATACCCTAACTAGACACTTCCAGGATCTACCTCTCCAGCAACCCTCTTTTACCTAACACTGTGCAAAGTTAGAAGGGGAAGGAAAAGGGGAAAGGAAGCAGAGTTTCCAAAGGAAGGTGGAGCAGGAAGTATTGCTGGAAATTCACTTTACCTTGTTGAGGAATTTGGCAGGAATGTTCCAATTTCAAGTGAAACATTTAGCAGTCTTAGCTAGTTTAATGTTAAAAGTGGTCTTGTGTGGTGCACACAAATCAGAAGTTGACCACTGATGAGGCCTTGGAGTGTCTAGCCTCAGGCAGGCTCCATGACCAAAAAAACCCCAAAATGGACAGGTGAGTGGAAGTGCTCTAAAGTAATTCCTCCCTCACACCATTCAATAGCTGCCCCATAGCCAGATTCTGAAAAAGCCATGCTTCCTTTTGCATGGAAAAGCTATTTCAGTGCTGTTTTCTTTACCTGAGACGGAGAGGATAATATAAAAGGGATAATATCCATTTGCAAAATATTATGTACACAGCTAAACAGAACAAAGACATAATTGTCACAGTGTTTTGGGGTTTTTTTAAACAAGCACAGATATGTTTTTAAAGGCTAGGTGAACACTATGCGCAAATTTTGCAATGATACTTCATCCTTATAAGCACTAACAGATCCAGGGGATAAGCTAAGTGAAGTCACAGCATAAAGATTAAATTTTATGCATTTCTTTTAGACAATAATGGAATTTTTAAGGAAGTGATTAAGTTTCCTACCTACTGAATAGTCTAAGGGGACAGACAACCAAAAAAATCAAAGTATCAGCTGTTTTGGTATTTGTGCTGGCACAAAGTCCCAATTAATTAGATGTAGTGTTACAGTTATGACTCAGTAGCACTCCCTTAAAGGGAATAGTGGAAGTGGATTTTAAGACAATTGAGGTTTCATTCTCGCAACAGAATGTCTAAATGGAGATCAATGAATCTGAGAGTTAATAAAGAGATTCAATTGTCCAGGCCCTTCAAACAGAAATACACCAAATTTATTGCCCTGCTTACTATATCAGTTTGGCTGACTGGTTTTCAAAAATACTGCAATGAAATAAATATGGCTGAGCAATTTTCATTTTTGGTTTGGATTTCACTTGTGCTATCAGCTCTTGATTCTGACATACTGCAAGAAGTTTGAGTTGCACTCCACCCTCAAAAAAAAACCCCCACTTTTTCAAGTTTTTTGAATGTAGGCTTTTTGACTTTATTTAAAATTTTAAAAAGACAATGGATATTGAATACATTCAAAATTACTGAATGAATAGCCATTTCCAGGTCTCTCAGCTTCCTGTAGCTCATTAAGATGTTACTTTGTTGTGCTGCTTCAGGGGACTTTTGTGTGGCAGTCAATCTGTCCCACGAGGACTGCCTCCCACTTGAGCTCTGCCCATGTCCCACTAAAACTTTTCCACCACATTTTCCAGCCACCTCCAGCCTGAGACCCTTCTGGCCGTTTTGAAAATGAAGCTGTGTTGTCTCTAGTCCCTAAGTAAATAGCTGGAGGGCACAAAGGTGATTTTTCAGGCCTTTTCTGGTTCTAGCAGCGGTGGAAGAGAGCTGCTCCCATGTCCCTGATCTCAGGCTGCTTGGCTCTGAAGACCTGCAACAATTTGGCCATTATTTTTTTTGTGCTATATACCTTTGCTCATGCCCATATCCACATCTACACTGACAAAGGTTGGAAGAACTTAGAGAAAAGGGCTACTGGAGCCCAAGCCCCCACTCCTGTTTGGCTCAAAAACACATGGCACAGGTTGCCTGGGTTTCTTCTGCACAGCAGGTGTACAGATATTACCCTGCTGAAACAGATTGATGTTCAGGTGGCATGTGAAGCTGTGTGTAAATGCAGCAAGATAACTCATTGCTGAGCTTTTTTCCCCTGCTGAAGTGAATACCCTAAAAAGAGGCAGAATAAAAACCTGCTGGTGTGCACTCCAGGTGTGAACCTGGAGCAGAAACCCAGTGATAAATTCAGCTCCCACCAGCACTGGGATCAAATCTCTGAGATGCAGCAGACAGCTTTGTGTAGAGTCCTCTCCAAAATGCACAATGTCTGCATGGGGACAGCTTTTAAATCTTAAAAAGCCTCTGCTGATTGGAGACCTCAACTGTAAGGGCAGTTGTGGGTTGATTTGGCCCACATAAACCAAGTTGTGCATGCAATCAAGTGAGCACATGTGCACAGCTGTGTTTATCTGACACTGCAAATCAGGATTTCGTTTCTAAATAGCGTGCTGACAAGGACAAGGTCATGGGAATCTTCCTATTAGCACTAGAAATAAATACATATTTTTAGAATGTTACCTTAAGAACTTAGAAATTATGATTCCTAATTTGTCACAAAAGATTATGGGGGTTTTTTTAGTGTTTTAACCTTCACTTAAATATGCCCAACTACAGGATCTCTAGAATACAGCCAGGAAAAAGTCTTATTTAGGTAATGAACTGACTTCTGGTAAATAAATTTAGTTAATGAACTGACTTTTGGTGAATAAAAACTTGCCTCACCTTGTACATTCAAAGCAATATATTACCAGCAAAATATGTGGGATCAACTATGACTTGTCAAGTTTATTGAGTGGGCTTCTATTTCCCACTGACTTGACTGGAGTCTATTGAAGCTGAAAACCTTGAACCATGGATTTCATTCATGGCAAGGGAGGGTATGTAAGGGTGTCTTAAGGGTTCTGTTGTGAAGTCAGTCTTTAATTGACTTTCCTGGATGTTTTGGAATGGAAGATGGACCGTGAGTTTTCAGGAGTTGGTTTTTAAAAATGCAGTTCCTCATGTCAGCAGTACAGCTGCTGGGTGACAGCCTGAAAAATTGGGATATTCCTGACTGTGAAATTGCCTCCACAACTGTTACACACAGGACGCACCCAAGAATAATCAGGAAACTTTGGAGAAGCTGTGTTGATGCACCGTATGCTAAATGCTACCCTTAAAATGCTTTTTCACGGAATCACAGGATATTTAGGGATATTAGAAGGGATCTCTGCACATCTTCTAGTCCAACCACCTGCCCAGGCAGGGTCACCTGGAGCACATTGCACAGGGACATGTCCAGGTGGGTGTTGAAGGTCCCCGAAGAGGGGGACTCCATGAACTCCCTGGGCAGCCTATAGGAATTATTGTGGGATTATAGTAACTGAAGAAGTTGTTTGTAAAGCATCTAGGAAATGCCTAAATATTTATTATGAGCTTGTGGTTTTGGGGAACTCAGCTGGGGAGACCACCCAGAAGAATGAGAACCAGGCAGGCTGAACTTCTGAGCAGACCAAAACCGAGACACTGGGTAATCAAAACTGCTGTGTATGGAACCTAAAAGAAAAAAAAAAATATGGGCTCCTAAAATAAAAACAAATGGTCTGGTATGGCTCTTAAATCCTTCTCCCTCCCTTACACATATTAGTCATGTTGTGGCTCCATATCTGTGCATAAAAAGTTCAATTTCTGCTCTTTTAGGTGGTCACATAACAGGACAGAGAAGGTCCTTTAGACTGGAGAGGATCAAAACCATATGGAATGGCTGGTTGCCACTTCCCCTACATAGCACAATTCCCAAAAGACTGAAAGATTACCCAGGCTCATCGAGTTGCAGAGAAATGAGTTACCAAGGAGGAAAAAAGGAGGTGATGTTATTGAGAAAACAGAGCCCAGGAGTATGAACTATATTCATTTCTTAAAACGGGATTCCATTAGCCTGGAGGTATTGAAAATTATGCATTATGCAAAGATTCCACTGTAATAAACAAATGTTTGCATCTGTCTCTCCTGGGCAACTAACTGTGAAAAAAGATGGGTTTTTTATTCCATCAAGTGGAGAATTTTTCATGGAGAACTATCCCAGGTAAGCACATTTACCTTCTACCTATACCTGAGAAAAGGTGAACGTTTGTTTCCCATTTCAATGTACTATTGTGTTACAAATGAGTTTTCCAGTCTCTTCCTTTCTCCAAAATATCTTCTAACTGAATTAGAATTCAAGAAAAATGCTAAGAAAAGGAATTTACTGCTGTCAATCCCAGCTGTGAGTCCCCAGCTCAATCCTAGCTGGGCAGCAGCTGTTTTGGTACATTCCCAACCTATCAGTGATCACATCATTCAAGAGGCCTTCTTGTGCTGGGAAAAGTCTGCGCTGAAATTAAGGTTCTATTCTTTCTCCCAATTCCTGCCCCAGCCAGTAGAACCCAGCGCAATTTCAAAGGGTGATGTGCTGAGCCAAGTCTGACTAGGGAGCACTTTATGGAAGCTACAGCTGGTTTTTTGAGAATGTTTTAACCAGGCTATCAAATTTAAAGGATGTGACCCCACAAAGAAAACTTAATACTTCAAGGCCCCTTACTTTAAAAGCAGTACCTTTATGCAAGCTTCCAGTGTTTGTGTTCAGTGCAATAATTTAGATGACTTAGAGGACGTGAAAACAAGCAGAAAAACACCCTGAATTAAACTTGTGTTAGGTTCCCCATGTGAGATGGGCATACAGATGTTTTAGGGCACTTTAATGCTGTAGCTGATGTTGGTTGGAGCCTGGGATGGTGACACTTACCCTGCTCCAGCAGGATGGTCTGAGATCATACAGAATGAACATCTACATCCTTCTGTCCCAGGCTCACAGGAAGAAAAGTACATTAAATATTAATGATTGCACTTGCCCTTGTAAGGGGAGCTATTTCAGGTTACTTCTTAAAGTAAAAAGCTCAGTTCCTCACTCTTTGCAGCTCGAGTGCAGTGTGCCTTTTGATGGGGAACTGGGAATCTTCCCACCTTTTGATAGTGAAGTGTGTAACTCCACAGGTTGCAAACCACTGACAATTAAATTGGATTTTACAGTATCTGTCCCCCATGCGTATTTTCAGCTTGATTAAATATTTCAACTTAAAATAATAATACTCTCAGTAACTGCATGAGAGGGCTGTTCACTGTGTCAGGCTGGATTCCTGCAAGTGAAGTTGGCTCTGAAATGTCAGCGCAGTGCCAAATGGAGAACTGAAACTCCTGGCTTTTGGAGAATGCACTGAGCTATTTCTACAGCACAGTGATATCCTTTTACACAGAATAAAAACTTTCTGGAAGACAGGAACGCATTGTGGGACCTCTAGCTCTAAGCCTGAGAAAGCTCTTGTGATCTTTGCACCTCTTATTCCCATTATTTCCACGTCCTTTGCCAAAGTTTCACTGTTCAGATCCGGTTTCTCTGCTGTTTCTCCCTCCCAGCCATTTTGCAGTGGTGATGGAGCTCAGCCTTTCTTTCCAGCTGGTTCACAGAATCCCACCTCTCCCACTCCCAACAAGTTCCCAGAGAGCAGCACCTTGGTTCTCTGCTGCTGTGCCTCTGGGGTTTAACCCCTCTGTGTCCTTTCACTCACCAAGAGTGAAGGTCACCCTCCTTTTTTCCACTGATGACCTTAGGAAGGGGGAATGTGTGTTATTTTCAGATTTCTGACATTTTTTACTGGCCCCTGGATAAGAGTTTAGAAACCTCAGGATTATAGACAGTGCAGGGTATGTGAAAAAAAGAGTGGGAAGATCCCCTTTGGTTCAGACCCCCTGCCCTAGGACAAAGAATATCTATTGCCTTCTCGGGGAAGGATATTTAAGTATTTAACACTAGATAAACACAGCACCTTGGTCATTTGACCTTGGTCACACAGGATCATACCCATTGGCCTTGAAAATAGCACAACCCCGTTTTTAAAATAATTCAGTGATAATAATTGAGTAGACTGGGAGGAGAAAAAGCAAGAAAACTTCAGTTGTGCTGTTTGCAGTCCAGTTAAATTTTAAATTTTGTAAGGAAGGTGATAGGTCTTCAGTGCAAAAAATCATTTTAACACAGAAATCCCTGTGGTGTCACCTGGGAACTTCAAATGCTGTGGTTTGTGTCTTCTCTGCTTTACAGCTGTGCAGCAGACCTGGCAATACTCTAATTCCAGTGATATAATTAATGTTTGAGCTGCAGGTTGCTGCTGCTTGGGGGGGTCAATACACTAAAGCAGGAGGCAAAGAAATGTTTGGATCAGGCTGGGCAGAAGGTTAATGCACACTGAACACACAGGCAGGGTGAATCAAACTTGCAGGGTGCACGTTGTAGAAATACAGGAAAATTATTTTGTGTAAGCCAGAGTGTCGCTGAAAAAACTAAATTCCTTCAATTCCTATAATAAATAATAATAAAAAAAATCCTCTATATTCCTATGTCACACTGGGTGAATGCTCTAGAGATTGAATATCTGCAGCCCCTGCTTTGAATGAGAATTCATGCAGTTTTCATACCCCTCCAATGAAGTTTGTGCCTCCTTTCCTGACCCTATATTGGCAAATGTATGAGAAATGCCAGAGTGAACTTTGAAGGTACATAGTTAATAGAAAAAAGGATTATGGTAGTCCACAAAGGCCTCTCTAACATATACTGTAAAAACACAGAAAATATCACAAGTTGCCCTTATTCAATATTTAAAAAAAAACCAATCAAAGCTTAAATGCTTTGTGTAGCCTGCTGTGTTCCCTTATAGCTAATTAGCAATACTGAATTTTAGTAAATCAAGTATTTTTGGCAAAGATGTAGAAATACAGGTCAAATATAGACTAAAATATGAGCTACAAGAAAAGAAAATAATGTTTATAAATACCATTTTCCCCTTATATTTATTCTGCAGCTGTGCCTGTATTTAGCAGTAATCCAGTGCATCTTGCATATGGTGAATGATATTTTGATCCAGGATTTTTTCTGAGACCAATGAGCCATTCCCATGTGCTTCCAGCACCTGAATTACAGATATTGTTTTATGGCAAAGTAATTAACCTTTCAATTTAGAACTATTAGCATTTCTGTATTTCTTTGGAGGAGCAGCAAGTGGAAAAACACGCCTGATGGTTTAATAAAAATTTCATTTTCCTACAATTCCAAATATGTTTTGAGAAACAATGTCAGGAAACTCAATGGAGCTAAACCACAGATAATCCACTCCTACCAAATCTTTCTGCTTCTTTAGAACCCCACAATTCCATACTGCAAAAACTCAACCCAAAAGATTATTATTAAAAAAAAAAAAAACCTGAAACCAAAACCAAAAAACAAAACCAAAAACCACCAAAAAACCACAAACTTGAAAACCCCCAAAAACAAACAAACCAATCGAAAAAAAAAAAAAAAACCAAAAAAACACAAACCAAAAAACAGATAGTTCAAACACAAGAATATTTCAAAGTCTTTATCTTTAAAGCAGAGGATTTTTAAATAATACCCAGGAAAATAGGCCTGTCAAGTGAATGTGGCTGCATTTTTGGTCCACAGTCTCTTATACAGCTTTAGAGGCTGAACTACTTATGAGTGACTGATTTGGGGACATACAAAAACAAAGAGGACAATTCAGGGGAGTTGAAAGGAGAAGCCTGGAAGTTTGGACAGATAAATGTGTGTTCTGTAATTTCTGTGTGAAAGAATAGAAAGGCAAATATCAGAATATTGTTGGTGAAGTCCTCCTTGGAAGGGTAGAGGGTCATAAACAATTGGAGCCATAAACTCAGCAAGAGGAGCAGAAGTTTGAGTAACCAGAGGTTTAAGATGACCAGAGAATCTTCTAGAGAAAGTACTTCGGCATTGTCTTCAACTTTTCCTCCCATTTCAGAAAAAAAGTGTCACATTTTGTATAAAATTTAGATAAAATTTTTACTGACCTACACAATAAATACTGCACAGGTTAGTAGAAGAAAGTGAATCATCATTCACAACACTTGGATTGATGAAAAGATTTTGAAAGGTGTTTTAATTCAGTTTTTCCTTCCTTTCAGTTCAGCTCGCCTGGGGCTACCTACGCTCTAAAAAACACATTAAAACCCAGGTGAGTGGAAGAAGAATCCTGTAAAATTTTCCAGGTTGGTTGTTGCACAACCGAAAACAATGAAAAG
>VZSR01001065.1:2826491-2838527 GCA_013398615.1 Brachypodius melanocephalos | reverse complement strand
AAAAAAAAAAAAAAAAGGAAAAATGTTCTCCAGGAAGCTTTGGTGAAGAAGAACAGAAGAGAAGGAATTACATAGGAGTTGGTACTTGAATTCTTCTTCCCAAAGCCTCAGGTAATAAGAAATTAGCATAAGTAATCAAAGTTTGGGTGGTTTGACCACTGTTTGCCAGTACCTGCTTGACTGCATCTTCTCATCTTGCAGTCAATGCAAAGCAATCTCCTACAAAGATGTTAAGACAGTAGGTACACAAGGGTAATGAAGCACTGCTGTGGGTTTATGGGTTTTCTTTTTCCTGATCTAGAAGCCAAATACTTAAAAATGAAGGCAGTTTCTTGAGTGTTGATGGGGTTTCTCAGATGCACATTGCTTGTACTTTCCCTTGTAGGACAAAGCATTTGTTAAACACACCACTCTTCTCACCGAGGCAGAAAAACATCTCAGAAGAGCAGCACTTTTCATAATAACACCTCTTAATGGACAGTCTTTTATTTAGTCCCCTCTGCTGTGTATTAAATAATTGTTCTCTGCCTTTTGCAATCTATTGTGTTAATACTGCTTAGAAATGCTTGCCTTTGTTTTGATTTAATTTATGATTCGAGCAGAAGGGGCACCTCTGTGTTCTGTCACAGGCGTCACTGCCTTAATGTGTATCAAATGTAGGAACTTCTCAAATAACAGGGTTAGGAAAGGCATTTGTTTGGCTGCTAAAGTCTGAAGGATAATGCATGTTGATTTTTGGTGAAAGCTCCTTTCCCAGCAGCTCCTATAGCCTGGGTGCTCGAGAAAATGGCCTGAACTTGTTTTCTTGGTTATTGTCAGAGAACATGAGGAAAGCTTTTAATTTTAGGTTTTTTCTAGTGTTAGTGGCCTAAATAAATAAGGCATTCCATGAAGAGTTGTTTCTTACAAATGGGGGAAGGGAAAAACAATATTGCTGGTTAACATTAAACATTTTTCTGACCATAAACCGTACTGATCCTTTTTCCTGCTCTTCTTTGGCCTGTCTTTTATTCTGTGTTTGATCAGTGGAAGTGCCAAATACAAGCAGGGATTTGTGAACAGTGAGATGGCTTTTGAAGCCTGAGGATGGAGGAAGATGCCTGCTTGAGCCTGTTTCCATAATCAGTCCCCATGTCAGTGCCGTCCCACGCTGATTCTTCTCATTTTATGTGTAACCTTCATTCCCTCATCAGACAGGCAATGATAGCAATGCAGGGTTTGCTCTGAATCTCTTGTTCAGGGCCATTCTTCAGCATGTTACAGACACTTCTTCATTTGGAGCAAACACGTCAGCACCATTCTGCAGCCAGCCGAAGATTTTTGTGCTGGAAATAAGATTTTACTAGAAAAGTCTCATCAGACAGTGCAGTGCCACTCCAGTGAGGTGAATTTAACAGCACACAGTATTCCCAGCATTAGAGCAGTGGTCTACCTTTCCCCTTCCAGGGGTAAATTTTCACAGTAGGAGTGGTCCCTGAATCATAATTTAATTCCACAGTGAAAGTACTGATTCTGATGCCTTAAGATTCAGCTTTCATGTTTTCCAGGTTCTGTGCTGTGCAGGGGTGCAGTTCTGAGCTCACATTCGGGGTCACTCAGCTCTTCGTAGAGCAGGGACACAAAACAAATCCTTTTCCTGTTGGAGACCAAGGACAATGACTACAACTTTCAGTTCCAAAAGCACAAACAACTGTGGGCTAAAGAGAGAAACAAGGAGGATGGGACCTCACAACCTGAGGCTGGAATTGGACAATTAAACCCCAATGTGCAGATGGACCAAAACTTATAAAAATGTGAGATCTTGTGACTGTTTGTCCATTTTGTGACCATTTTGGGTCCACCTTGGGTGTAACCCTGGCCAGGCTCTTGTCCTGCCCAGGGTGTACCCTAAAGACCTTTCAATAAATATCTCCTTTATCCTCTTAGCTCTGCAGTCTCTGTTCCAGCTCAGCCTTCCCAAGGCATCAGTTCTGCCAGACACATTCTGCCTCCTCTGAGGGCATTGCCAGTGCAATCACATCTGGTTTTTGCTCTGAGATGTGCAGTTTGCTTTTTCTCAGGTAAAGCACCCAGGCAGACCTCTAACTTTTTGGCAGCAAGGCCTTCATAGTAGGTAAAGCTGCTCACACATCAGTAAGCAGCAATTTTGGGGGGTTTCCTTCCCTCCTCAGTGCTTTCTCCCCCTGCACAATGGAAAGGGAAATTCGTGTAGTGCTGTAGTTTTGTTTGGCCAGATGCTGGCGTTTCCTCATGAGTAAAATCAGTATCAGTGAGTCAAGGGATCCAAGAGCTTCATCACATCTGCTTAGAGAGCTGGAATTACCATGGACCACAGTGGGGTTAGCGAGGAGCATGCAGGCTGCTGTGAATTTGGAATTTGGCCACTCAGTTGTTACTGATGGATGGGGTAGAGGTGAAAGACCTGGTTGTTTACAGACAGAGCAGCAGCGAATGTCTCACTCACAGCGATTTCTGTGAGAAATTCTGCTTTGAATGTTCTTGGAGCTAAGTGTTTCTCATTCTGGAAGACACTTTATCAGTACAAAACACATTTTGGGGCATTTGTGTAGCTGAGTGAACCAGAGGTGAGCAACAAGAAAAAAATCAGTCCACAGATGGGAAGTCCCAGCTTGGAGAAGTGATGCTGGACAATGCAAGTAACACAATTCTCCATTTCCACAGTCTCTCTGCTGGGAAGAAGAAGGATCCTGACCCTGGGGCTGCTGAGACTCCTGTGGGATATC
The DNA here is from genome assembly GCA_013398615.1 of Brachypodius melanocephalos. Taxonomy (NCBI): domain Eukaryota; kingdom Metazoa; phylum Chordata; class Aves; order Passeriformes; family Pycnonotidae; genus Brachypodius; species Brachypodius melanocephalos. Next base: position 2,835,783 of record VZSR01001065.1, on the reverse strand, counting down.
AGTCACACTGGGTAGGTCAAGGAATCTCAAGTCACACAACACACCTGTAGAGGAACCTTCAGAGATGTGCTGAATTATGGTTTTGAGGTAGAGGATTTCTAATGTTTTACTCTTGTTTTGACATTGGATAGAGCTAACTGTGACCTAACATCCTAACAGACAGAACAACTTCCAGTAAGCTTTATTCTTTACAAGGATCACAGCAGTGAAAAAACACCCACCCTGCAGTACTTATTCTTCTGCCAAAATTTCCTCTGAAATACGGTAAATTCCTGAAAGAGGGATCATTTACATGGAGGTTCTGCATGCCAGTGACGAGATTAAGAAGAACATTTTAGATGGGTGGGATTTGCTAACAAGGCCCAACATGTCAAACTTAAAATCCATTAATGGCATTCACATCATCTTTGTATTTCTACCAAATAGCAGATAGAATCCAATTTAGCCACTTTTACGTATTTTTTTTTTTAAATTCATCAAACCTGGACTCCTGCCATTATTCATAAACAAGGCTGGAAAAATCAGAGTAAACTGCTGAATACCATCAAATACTTGGCTCAAATTCATTTTGAAGAATAAACAGCTCCAACTCAGCTGCCAGCACTAACTAAACTTCTGCTTTGTTCTCAGCTGAAAACACGAAGTTGATCCATCTGAACCAGTAGTTCCTTGCACATAATTTCTCACACTATTTCATCTTCTGGTCTATACACACCTACTAACAGATAAGCCTGTGGAGTTATTTAGTTATCATTTAGTTTTGCTCTGAGGAGGAGTGACAGCAGAATCAGAGTTTAGCAGATTTTCCTGGTTTCTCTGCTTCTCAGGTTTTCCTGTTTTTCCGGTGGGAAGTTGAAAATGTGAAGGTGATTTACACTGGATGGGTCACCCCTAAATACAAATTTGATAAACTGATAAAAATCACACTGTTTAATTAATTGCATTGTTTAATTAATTACATCTTGCCCGAATATGCAGGTACTGTCTCAGACACTTCAATGAAGTTCTGATATTACTAAATATTTTCACATCTTTTATGGGATCAGACTGTACACTTGCTTGGATAGAAATGAAGTCCTGGGTAGGATTTCTCTTTTCAGGTTTAATCAGGCTTTTCCAAGGTTGTTTCTAATGCAATATTGGAGAGTGTGATTGTTGTTTGTGTGCCCACTGTGGCTTGGCAGGTGACTCTGTGAGCAAAGCTCAGCTGGGCTGTCCTCTCCACACTGCATGAATTGTAAATAAAAATAAAACATGCAGAGCAGATAAAAATGTCAATAAAGGATAAGCTTCTCCAAAGAACAAGCCAGCAGCATATTAAAGGTAAGTGTGCAGGGGTTGTTCGTTAACAGACCTGGTTTGGGGTGGGAAGAGGCTTTTTAATCACCCACGGGCAGTGCTGTAACATCACTTGTGCATTTAATTATTTCCTGTAAACCATCAAGCTGTTTGCATTTTTTTTTTTTATCCTGCAAAGTGCCTCCAGCAGTCCAAAAACAGCTTTGAAGATTTCTCCCTGGCTAATAATCCATCAGTTTAATTAGTACACAAGATAGCTGACGGGATGAGCAAATACCTTCCCAAATAACTGATGTGCCAGTTTTGCAGCAACAAAATCCTCACAGTGATCCTCCTCCCCACTATTTACTGTAAATCAGAAAATCTGAAGTTTGTTTCTTAATCTAAAGGAAGAGGGAAAAGTAAACAAAACTAAATAAGTTATTTTACTACAAGACTCAGGACATTAGAAAAGTAATGAAACGAAATATGGTAATTTAGAACTTGATGGAAAGTTGATCTTGGCCATATATGACCAATTTATTACCTGAATACCTTCAGAAATCCTGGCCTCAGCTTTCAGTGCTCTGGTCATTTTTCACATCTTTGCAACAACCATTTTTTTTATTTTCCTTTCCTTGAAATGTAATCTTGCACATGCACACCGCTGATGGCAGCTTAGCTGTGTGCCTTTCAGCATCCCTCTTGCCAAAGCAACTGTGCAGTAATTAAATCATTTTGCAGGCTGCACACACATTGCTTTCACCTTTGGTAAAATTTCAGCCTCTTTCATGCCTGGGGGAGAGTTCAACAGCGGCATCTGAAGTGTGTAAACAAAGCAAGATGGCTAAATATAATTCAGCATTCTATAGGGTTCTCCAGGTATTTGGGCTGCCTTTCAGGAAAAGCTCCTGGCAATAAACTTTGGGCATGCAGGACACCTCATTTGCATGTTAAATTGCTTTTTTTCACTTTCTATGTTCAATTTTACATGGTTTATGTCTCAGAATTTATTTTAACTGTGGAACATTCCAGACCTCTTAGTGATAAACTGAAGAACTGACCAAGCACAGAGAAGAATTACAATATCTTTATCAAAAGCGACAGATTTTGATAACACACATCAAAGCAATATTTGTTAGACAGGCAAATGTCAAACATAATGTCTGCAATGGCACTTTCTGAACTGGGTGTGAATGAGAACATTGGAAAGATCAGATGAATCTTATGATGAGGCAGACTTACTTCCTACTCCTTTATGAACTCCTGTACATTTAAATCACAAAAATCTGATGGCTCCTACCAGCTGAAGCATTGCAATATTTGTTAGTGCAAAATTAGGTGTTGCAGCTTTGCAATTGTGCAAGCCTGGAAGAACCAGAGGAAAATGTGCTCCTCTGTGCCCTTCTTCACTCTTTGTGCCTCTCTCAGGGGCACAGGCACCCTTTCTGATTTTAACCATGTCCATGTGTGAAAAGGCAAAGTTTTTACTTGTGGGAAATCACTTCTCTGAGGTAAAAGCGACAGCTTAAGGAATTGATGCAAAAGAGCAACTTTAAAAGAAAAAAAAAATTGCTGTAGTCATGTCCCAGTCTCAGTTACTGTAGAACTGCATTTTAGAGCACTCACCACTTTGTCAGACTAAGCCTTTCTTGAGGTACCCTAACCCAGGAGCTGGTTTTTATCCCAGCCTTTATCTGCTCTGGAGTATAAAAATGGAATACCAGTGTAAAATAGCATCAAGAACATTTTCAACTACTGCCTGAAGTTGTTTTGTAAAGCAAACATCCCTCGGCCACTGCTTATCTTCAGCCATTGCTCAGTTTCTTAAGAGTTTGTGGAGATTTTTTTTACCACATTGGATCCTGTTTCAGGTGCCTGGAATAGAAGTCTCTTTGTGATTCAGATACTCTGATTCAGGCACTGCATCAGCCTGAAAGAAATTGCCACAGAATCCCACTTATTGCCCTCTTGTCCTTCTCCTGGCCCTCTGCTCACTGCTCCTCTGTCTCCCTCCCAACCCAACATATATCCAAACAGTGTTATACATCCAACCCAACCCAACAGTATCCAAAAAACATTTGGAACCGTTTCGGCAAAAGAAGGAATGCATGAGCCACAGGCCACCCCATCAGCAGCAACGTGGACTTTGATGTGCTGCTGATCTTTTAAATTCCAGGAGCAAACTCACCCACTTTTACAGGTCCTACCTTTAATATCGATCTTACCTGGCCAACAAATACATAAATGTAATAAACTCATTTTAACATCAGAGAATTTTATTAAAGTGAAGAGAAATCAATTTAAAGGTCTACAGTTCAGTGCAATACATTCAGCAAAACAAATTCAGCAGTGGTGATGCTGTCCTATCAAAATGAAAACCACCTCCACAGAATATTTTTTAAAAGAAATCGTGGTAGTGTGTTTATGGTTTGAAGAGCCTATATAAAACCCCCAGATTTAAGAGCTGCTTCAACCATAACCTAATAGACAGCAAACTCCAGTCTTGAGCAGGGATTCAAATATTTTTTCTTTTCTCTTTTTTTTTTTTAAATATGAATAAAGCTAGTTCCCACAAAACTCTACTTCCCTCTACGTAAACCATACCACAACAACAAGATTCATGTTCCACTCTGAGAGAGCAGAGCTCTCAGAATGAACAAGTTCATTACAACCCAGGAGTCTATAGGGAAAAAAAATTGATTTACTGATGGATTACAAATAGTTGCTGTCAACATGTTTTCCATCAGTTTGTGGAAAAATCATTTTGGAACGCAGGGCCGCACCCTGTGTATAAATTTTTCTGTAGGCTCAAGACTCCTGTGACTTCTTTATTTTGTAACTGCAGACTGGAAGAGGCACGGCTGAATGTTAACTTGTTAGAGATCTTTATATTTCTTGCCATCACCATATCTTTACACCACTTAATGGTGAGTTGTATATCATTATATGCCGTGACATTTTTGGCACTGTGTCTGCCCAAGGTCGTGGATGTAAGTGCCAGGGTGCATGGCTTTGTCTTTAAAGCTATAATTCTAGAGATAACCTTCAGTGATAGATGTGTCTTATCAGAAAATGTTTCTGCATGTAGACCAGCAACCAAATATCCCTGGAAGCTGAGTCACAGGAGGAGCTGATGCTGCCAGGAAATGCTCAAGGAACGGGCACAAAACCCGACGCTAATTCTTGCGTTTAATTTGGAGGTCAAGTGGATCCGTGTAACTTCTGAGCTGTTGTGTTTTGTGCTCCTGAAGGTTGAGTTTTACGTGGGACACTGCAGATGGGATGTTTTGCATATCAATTCCAGGTCTAAAAGGAGTTGGGATGGAGATCAAGACTGGTGTAGGATTGCTGAGTCCCCTCCTGGCAGATTACCCAGCTAATGCTATGCTGCTGCCAGTGAGACTCAGTCAGAAGAACATTTATTGCTAAAAAGATATCTTGGTCCATGAATTGCATATTTTTGCAAGAAATTACAAAGTAGAATCAGGTTAAGGAGCATGTTATCTTATTACCCTTACCCTTACGAATTGGCATTAAAAGTTTCAAGCCTTCTGGTTATGGGTAAGAATCTCGACTTCTTGCATCCATGACCTTTTTACCATAGTTAAATTGATGTCTTAGCCCTCAAAGTCACCACTGGCATTTGCTACAATTTGAAATCCACGTGGTTCAGGATTGTTTCATGCTCTGGAGCAATGACTTTTCCTTACATGAGGTAATGTGTGGGCACCAGGACTGTCCCAAGAGACAAAATGTTGTGCACAGTGGGTCAGCTCTTCTCATTCCATCTCTTTTGGAGTGAGACACGGTGTGTGAATCCCTCCAGTGTGTCTGTCAGCTGGGCTCTGCTGCCCGGAGAAATTTTAAGGGGAGGGTGGAAAAGTTCCATTGATGACGATGGTGGCAGAAGAGAGCACGGCTCTGTAGACATGGAATAAGAGAAAAAGTGACAATTAGTCTTAAAGGCAGTTTCACCAGTGAGTGGTAAAGGACCTTGGAAAAGTCGAGGCATTTGGAAAAAGGAACTGATAAGAAGCCAGGAAGGTGGGGCATGGCTCACAGGAACTCTGCTTTTCAATCTCTGCTGCATTCCTTCCCAGTGACTTGGATATCATGGGTGATGCTCTGTAGAAAATTAGAAATAAGTGGGTTACATCCCTCTCTTGTGGAGTAATGATGTACCTGCACAGTTCCCAGAGGCTCCCTGCAGTGACTGGTGAGACCCAGACATGCTGACAGGGCCGTCTGAAAAGATGAATATTAAGAAGTGAATGAGGCTTCACCCAGGCTATTGGAAGGGAAAGAGGAGTTGTCATGGATCTCTCCAAGGCACAGAAAACTCCCATATTTGTGGTGTGTTTGTCCTAGGAGTGAGTCTGAGCTCAGCTCAGCTTTATGCCAAAGCTGCCACTTGTCCAACGTGGAATCTGTAGGTAGGAAATAAATGTCAAGGAATTGTAATTCAGGGTGTGGCCAAACAAGGTGGGTGAACTCAACACAACATTTGTGCCATAGTTTCTTCCCATTCCCTTTTCTCTCAGTGTAGTTATGAAACACCCGCTGTGTTTGCAGTGCCTAAAATGGAAAGTTTGCTGTGATCTCCAGGTTTTGTGTGCATTCTCTGTGTGTCTTCTTTCTGCCTTGGATGCTGCTGTAAAATCTGTGCTCAGAGCTGCAAGAGAGCTCTGCTGGTAACAGCTCTGGGATGCTCTGGAGCTGCTCCCCCGAGTGTGCACGGAACAGGAGCTCTCCTGCCATCACCTGAGGCATCTCTGCCTACCTCCCACACCTCCCAAATCTTGGCTGGAATGGTTGCTGCTTTCACAGTGAGATCATCTCTTGTGTTTCTCAGCTTCTGATGCCTTGCTGGTTCTTCAGTTCAACTCTCTTCCAGCAGTTATTGCTTGTGCTGTTTTCAGAGTTGTGTTTCATTTCCTGGGTCTCCTGTTTCCTGCTTTCCAAAGTGGAAGTGTGCATTTCTTTACTGAAAGTAGCTCATTAAGCTCTCCTGAAGAAGATTGGAGTCAGTGTATACATAAAGTTTAAAAATGGTGCAATGGGAAGTATAAAGGGAGATTAATTAACTTATTCCACGATTCTTGCATGAATAGACTAGAAATATTCTCCCTTTATTGATGTCTCTGAACAGCAACTACTCCAGGTATGATGGAGTGCCCCTCAGAAAATGCATCCAGCCCAGAGATGACAAAATGCTGCTGTCACTGCAGGCAGCAAAGCTGCCTTGGCAAGAGGCTTCTTTTTTTGGCACAGGTCTTGTGTTGACACCTGTGGTTTTGTTAAACACTGCGGTTCCAGCCAGAGGTGTGTGTAATTCTCATGTTAGGCCATCCCTGTCAGCCTGGCCAAGCTCTGCAGTCTGACCTGTGGCAGCTCCTGACGAGGGTAATTAGCTGCCACTGTGTTATTGCTGATTGCCAAAAGCTGAACATTTGGGGAGTCAGTGGACCTGGAAACCCTCTGGCCGCTTCTAACCTTCTGTCCTGAGTTCATTTTTGAGGTAGAGTGATCACACAGCACCATGCCACTGCTGGAAAAGAAAGTTTCTGAGATTGAGTAAATGAACAACACATAAATTTAAATATAACCCGTTTTTCCACCACAGCTTTGTTTCACAAAGCACATTAAGTTACTGTCAAGGGAATAACACACGGAGAACCAGTTTTATTTAGTTAGATTAATTCCATTTTAGTATTTCCATTAGCCATTTTAAACTTGGCACTGCAAAGTAATAAAACCCTCCAAATATTGACAGATAGAAAAGTAAATGCCACCCAACCATGACAAGCCATTTTTCAGCCAACCTCCTGGAGACAGAAAGGCTGCTATCATAATTTATTTATATATTAATAAGGCACATGATTTTTATCACTGGTTATTCCCTTCTGGCAATTAAGGCAAAGCTGATAAAATCTTTGCTAAGTCAACATTTTTTTGATAACTTTAAAAAATTTGTAGCTAAAAATCTGTCTGGTCTGCACGCTGGGAGGAAGAGGGGGAAACTTTTCTCGTGGAGTGTGCCACTGTCCCAGCCATGAAGGGAAGGAAAGTGAAGGGTCAGAGGGGATTTATAGGCACAAGGACAGGCACTGCAGCCCCTGTTCCATTGCTGGAGTTTGCAGATTTAAAATATTTCAATAATTAATATTCATACACTCTTTAGTTCCAGTGTTTGCCTCAAAATCATGATAATTAGCATTTATTGGGAAGTCTAAGTGATTTCTCCTCTGTAATTGCAAGGAGGAAACTAAACCTTGGAGAAATCACACTTGGAAAAAGGGTCTGTACAGCATAAATGGGGAGAACACAGGTCCCGGCCTTTGGACAGTGACAATCACTTCTTCAGCAATATCAGGGAAGCAGCTAGTAATCCAAATTTTGTAGAGTGTGTGTAAAGTGTGCACAGTGGTTTGCCACGTTTTCTAGGAACACTTTTCATCCTGCTTAATAAGATTACCCAGGCACAAGAACAAAAATACCTGGGCATCAAAAAATATTCTAGAAGATGGATTTTCTGCTTTCTCACTGCCCAGAGAATACAAACCCATATATTGTCTGTAAAGTTATACCTTTTTCCCTTGACAACAAAACTTGTCACTCAAATAAGGTGAGGTGTCTAAATAGAAATGAAAATCTTGGGGTAAACCTTCCAGTATATTTATATTTAGATAGATAGATAGATAGATAGATATGTATGTGTATATATATATATGTATATATATGTATATATATGTGTATATATATACATATGTGTGTATGTATATATGTAAATTATATTTTACATTCTCTCTATATATATATTTAAATATTATATTTTACACCATATCTAGATAAATATATGTATTATATTTCCTGCTAAGCAAGGCCCCCAGCAGCAGCTAAAAGTGATTTGGTGTGATAAGGACAAAAAGGATGCCTTCTTTAAGTCTGTCTTCACCACAAGGCCATGAATTTCATAGTAGAATTGAGATATGCTAATAAAACCAGTTGTTTTTAGCTGTAGAGAATTCTACAACTGTTGCTGGTTTTAAACCTATTAATTCAGCCTTTCCAGCTACATATCTTAGTGAAAAACAGGAGTACCAAATGCAGTTTTGTTGATGTATTCAGCAATCTTAGGCTTCCTAATGATTATTACCATTCCTAATTTTAACGAGGGGGTTTTTTTTTTAAATTTTGGCTTTTGATTCTCCCCTCCACTGTATTTTTAGTTTTTAATCAATTTTTAGGTTTTAGTCCATTTTAAGGCTTGCTGTAAAGGATCCAATGGTTTCATGTAGAAAGGGAAAGAAAAGCATAAGAGTGCCGCCTCACTGCCCTAGAAACAATATCTTTTCGTTCTCTACACACTGAATCTTTCAATTATCTCAACAACCACACTGACTTTGTACACTGAACTAATGAAACTCTGTTTAACCTGCAAATCCCATAACTGGCAAAGCCAAGTTATGTTTTCTTTGCCAACACAGAATTTCGTTAAACTGCTGTTCCATAATTTACTCTCAAGCCGCAGTAGCTCAAGTCCTGTGGAACTGTAAAATACGGTATGGCTTAGGTTCCATTAAAAAAAAGTGAAAGAAGTGTTAATTTGATAATTGTGTGGTTCACCTGAGCACTGAAACACAACAAAGCAGGCTTTGTTCCATCACACCAGGCTACACCAGGAGGATTCTGATGCTCTCGTGCCTTCCACCACCCCATCAACATCACAGCCTCCACCAAAGTGTGCCCAAAGGGCTTCACTGCAGCTGCAGGGCAGGTTTCTGACAGCTCCTTTTATTCTAAGACATGGACCATGCTTTGAAAAGTATTTTCAGTAGACACAAATCTAGTTTAATACAGCTGTATGTGAGGACGGAGTATGTGTGATCAAATATGAGAAATTACCCGTGGTTTTTGTTTAGAATTCTTTCTAAAGGTTCTGACTTTGTTCTGATACAAAGAATAATGGAAAAAGGGGTTCAGGAACAAGAGGAATGACAGATTTGTCTTT
>VZSR01001065.1:2811039-2826391 GCA_013398615.1 Brachypodius melanocephalos | reverse complement strand
TCTCCAGTGAACCAGGGGAAGGTGGATGATACAGGGGTGAGAGCATTCCTTCCTCTTTATGCCCAATGTCCTCATCAGGATGAGAAGATGCATGCCAGGTCCAATATCATCACATGGTGGATTTGGAAAGAAGGAGAAGGGTGTGTCCAACAGCACCTGCAAGTGCTTGCAATCCAGCCATGCACAGCTCCTGCTGTAAACGAGTCTTTGGCCTCAAAACCAGGCTGGAGTCTGCAACATGCAGAACCATCCCTTTTTCCAAGACCTCTGCCCTCTTCACCCACCTCAGCAGCTCTGCTGCTGCCAGCTGACCAAAGGCCCTTTTTAATTCCTTTAATAACTGTGCAGCCTGGCCTATCCTGTTCCAAGAGTTGGACTCCTCAGCCATAATTCCACCATCGTTACCATCAGGCTTGTTTCCTCAGTGTTTGGAATGGCATCTTGTGGTTGCACAGCAGGGCTCAGCAAGGCAAGGTGTGTGCTGGCAGACTGTGAAAGCTCTGCTCTCACCATGCCTACAATCCCAAGATGAACACTCTTCCCTGAGATTGCTTTGATGCTGTTGTTGAGACATATGACTGTGAGAAACCTGGCAAGAGGAATTTAGTTTGTGTTGCTAAGCGATGAAGTCAACCTTCAGGTGATGAATTTAGGCTCCTGAGTGAGTTTTTTCCTTCACAATATTTTGTGGAGGCTACTGGTGTCCTTTGTAAGGCAGATGACTTGTCCTAAGGCTCCCATCAGTCAGAGAATTGCTCCAAAACCCAGAGTAATAGCTCTGTTTTCAGAAGATTGTTAATCCCAGTGTGTGATGTCTTCACTGCACTTTTGGCAGAATTAGAATCTGATTTTGCGGCTGGTTTTTATGCTAATGGAACTCTGCTGTTCCTGAAATTGCATTGACTCTAACATTTCTTTTACTGCAATATCTACAATCATCACTGTGGACAAGCCCATTGTGTCAGACACTCTGCAGACAGAATAAAAGGATTCTTGGGGCTCCCAGTGGTTCAGTTTGCCTCTTATGCAACAAAACCCCTTGGGAAGATCCACAGACCCAACTCTGTGGCCATTTTAACACTACTGAATTAGTTCAATGCTTCATTGCTGCAAAAAGCTGAAAGGACCTTTCTTGGCTGTGAAAAGGTGAAAAAAATCCAGGCTGAATAATGTATTTGAACTGGGAAAAAAAATGGTTTTGCATACCCAACAGTATAGCCAAGAGAAGGCAGTGATAACACAGATACTTTGTGTTGTTTCCACTATTTATAGGAGGCTGTGCACCTACACAGAAAATTATTTCCTTAGTGATGAGAGCCTTGCAAGCCAAATCCCACCTACATACCATTGTATTAAAGTGACTGGCACAAAAACTGGATTTGCAGAGCAAGGGAGTGATTTGGCTTGTCACATCTCCATCTCTTCGACCAGACCTTTCCTGGTGCACAGAACTGCCCCCAGGGTTGTAATTGTCACCAGGAATTCTAGCTGCAAGTAATTTTGGAAAGCAGTATTTAAGATTTAAAATCCCAAGAGGCAGCAAAACCTGTGGTTTAGTCATTAGAGCTTCTACCAGTCACTGAAACACCCAAACCATCTGTATTGTGACATACAGCACAACATCCATGGCCACCAGCTAATGGCTGTCACAAATTTTGTGCCAAAATCAGTCTGAGGCACTGACCAGATTGAGGGCAATGGGGGGAGAAAAAAAAGAAAGCACCAGTTTGCTTTTAAAAGGGGAGAGAAAAACTGATTTCTTAAGATGCTGGACAAAAAAAAAAAAAAGGAGACCTAAATGAACTGGAAATTATTTCCAGCTCATCTGCAAGGTGACTGAGCTGTTTCTGCCCTCACTGCCATGTCCTCTGTGCTAGCTTGGAGTAGGATTTCTTTCCAGGGACGCTGCAGAGTGAGGCAGGGATGGCAGCCACGTGTGCACCCCAGCTGGGTCTGAGTTTTGTGGCTGTTCTGGGCAGGCTTGAGGTGAACCCTGACCTTTTTTATGAGTGTTGGAAGCTTGTTCACTGATCTTTTCTTGCTGGTGGACACAGGTCTGTGTAAGACGTTGTTGGGAAACAGTTCTGAGGAGTTTTTTGGGATATGTGCATATACACACTGTTCAACTGAGCCTTTCAAAGAGGGGAGGGAGTTGTGTTCAAATTGTACATCAAACACATGAGAAACACAAGGAATGAGTTGGATGTTGGCCAGCCTATTTCCTATTACCAACATTCACATTCCAGCCTTCTTCTTCTAGGCATGAAACACTCCTGATTTGGGGGGTTTTAAAGGCAATTCTTCTCAGGCTTTGCCAACAAACAAGGTCAGCCTGCTCAGGCTGCAATCTCTTCAACATCTGAATTATGTCAGCAGATGAAATAATTGATGACAGAACTTCTCAAGTGATAAGGCCTTTGTCCAAAGTCTGTTCCAATGTGAAGTCTGTGGATTTGGTGTTGGGAACTCAGTGGGGTGTTTTTCTTTTAAAAATGGGTTTACAGCTGCCTGAAGCAAACAGGAACTCATGGCACTAGTGCATCACTAGAATTCTTAAATCAGCTAAAAATTACTTGACATTTAACTTAAAAAATAGAGCAAACCCACTAGTTCTGTAATTGTTTTCTTAACATGATGTGTTTGATATAAAGCTCATTGACATTAGCATGACTTTCTGTTAACAAATTAGTTCCTGATTGGGAGTTAGAAGTATTTAAGCATAACTAAAATGGAACTAAATGACAAAAGAAAGTCAGGAAAGATTCAAATTTTAGTCTTTTATCACTTATAATGTGGGATGGAGGTGTTAAAAAAAATCAGCATAGCGAGTAATAACAGGACCACGTTTCTGCATGTAAACTTCAACCTCTTTTCCAAAACTACAAATGCTGGAAATGTGCATAAAATAAAACACATTGTGATTATGCCCTAGCTCTTGGCATCAAGGAATATCTCCCCAATAATTCAAGAATCGTTCCAGAACTGGGAAGTTACTGTTAATCTGATTAATTTTCCACCTCTTTAATAATAGAAACAGAAAGCCTAGATGAACAGAAAAGGCCTGGAAGTGCCTGGTGTAGACACAGGAAGAGCTGTGTAAGAATTCCTGCTTTTTTGGGCCATGCTCCTGATTTGTCAGGCACAGATGAGTGATGCTGTATGGATAGCTCAGGTGTGATTTTGAATAACGTGGTTTTCATCTGTGATGGTAAAAGACGGAAAAGATGCAACAGAAATAATTTTGAAATAGTGACATCAGTGTAATTTCTTGTTCAGGTTCTGGCTGAGCACAAATCCTTTGTTCTGGGCCACTCAGGGGGAAGAAGAGCTTGTACAGTCTGGAGGAACCATGAATGCCCCCACAAAATAGATGGGACACGCTGGTAGAGTAAAACATTGAAATTAAACCCCATGCAGGAGGTATTGTGTTTTCATCTTAATGGTTGCACATTGTCCTGTGAATCTCAAGCTGTTTTGTCCAGGAAAAATAATAATAATTCTAAACAAGCCTGGAAAGAGCTTCCAGAAATGAAAGCTTGAGTATTGATTGAGCTCTTCGAAGAACCACAAGAAGTAAAGTGAAGTTTGTGACCTGGTCCTAAGAGCACTTAAATGTAATTCAGCTCTTTTGTGTAATCCCTTTGAAAGTCACTGTGAAATCGCTGAGCTGGAATACAGTTTATCAGGCTATTAAACCCCTATTCTCAAGAGGATTAGAACATGCAAACTACAACTTGTGTTCTAGGCTGGTAACTGTGGGGTTTAGGTAGATTGTCCAGGTTTTGATTCCATGGCTCCTGAATGTGTGAGAGAATTCTAATTTCTAAATATGTTGTTGCCCTTATTACAATTAAAACTCTCTTGCTAACTATCCTGCAGGTATTTTTAGCTTTCCTAGCAATGCTTTCCAGAATAAATCAAGAAGATGTTTTCAGGAGGAAAGACAGCAAGCAAAGTCCTCTTGGACAATCCTTTGGACAAAGTAACTTGTAGAAACCAGGCTAAAAAATTACATTTAACACCTTGACAATTTGTGGAAGTAATTAAAGCAAACAAAGCACATCCATTGAGAAGCAACAAGCTAGATCAGATAAACTAAAGCACATTACAACATGCTGTGGGAAATTGTGAGCTGCTTCTCCAGGAGATTTGCTGCTCTGCTCCTTGTACCTTTCTCAGTAATGCTTTCCTGGAGGAGGAATTTTATTACATTGGATTGTACGCGTACAAACACCCCACAAGAGGAGGTTTCTGGGGTTTTTATAGAAAGGATTTTGTGTTTCTGTCCATACTCTGGTCATCTCTAAGTTTCCAAGCATTGCTGTGTCTTGTTTTATCAGTCCTGCTGTGTGCAGTTCCCAGGATCCTGATGCTGCAGGGACTCTCAGCCCCTTTTTTTGTTTAGAAACAAATCCTTTTTTGTGTCAACAGGAGCAGAACTGGGAGCACACACTGCCCAGCCCCAGGGCAGCACGTTCCCAATGATGGGACTGCTCTCCAACAGGCTGACAGGAAAAGCTTTACCTTCCCTTTCACAGGAACCTTTAAACCTCCCTTTAAATAAAAGCTTATCTGCTAATTGGTTTGACCCCCAATTCACCTGTTCAATAAAAGAATTCATCACTTTTGCCCAATCTGATGGTTCAAGGTGTTGGTAACTCTCACCTGGGAGTGTGGATGAGGTTTGGTTTTTTTAAATGCAGGCACCCTGCTGTTACATTTATTGGGAAACCCCTACAACACCGGTAATAAAGACCTTTTTAAAACCTCATAAATCAAACAGTGACTTATGTGATAATTAATGACAAGTCAAGGATATTAAAGTATCACTGAATGTAGTAATTAGAAAAAAAAAATAAGATAAAAACAGCTGTGCTTGCGGGAAGACTTGCAGAAAGGATTGATAATTATCCTGGCATTATAATAGGTTGATTTCTACAAGGTTTGCATCTCTTCACTTTATATTACTTTGCACATATGACTTTGAGGTATTAATTTTAGGCTAATTTTTTTACTAGATTTCAGAACCTCATGCTTGATGACAAGACTGTACAAGCACAAATAGGCTTGCAGTTCCCAAGGGGAGACCTGTTAAAAAAAGAATTTATGAGGCACCATCTCAGCTGGAATATTCACCTCATCTGCATCTCACAGAAACCTCTGGAGCCTGTCATGCACAAGCTGTACTCTTCCCAATTCACAGGAATGATGCTTGACAGAATTAACCCTCTGATGCTGGATCTTCTCAAAAGAAGAGACAATTTGTGTTGACTGTGACATCATATCAACAAAGACAGTAGAGCTGGCAAGGCAGACCTCAGCTGCAATCAGAGGTCAGTGTCTTGCAACACTGGACAATGACAGCTGGATAAAAAGAGAAGGATGGTGTCTGTGCGTGTGTGTGAGGATGTGCAGGCTCATCAAAGGGAACCAAAATGAAAAATCAGCTAAGTGGCCTGGAAACAAAATCCCAATTTTGTTTTCCATTGTCCTGTAGAAGCTCAGCTCTGTTGAGAAAATATCTACTTACATCATGGAGGGAGAAACAGTGATGTTCCCTACCCAAGTCAGGACTGAAGACTAACACAGCTGGAAATGTTTGGTTTCTTCCAGAGAAGAAACAGCCTTCAATATCAAAGTTCTGACAAGTCTGGAGGAAATGAGTAGAGATTCAGAGGGTGGGACTTAAACTTCTACAGAGCTTGTCAGATTAATGCTCATCTTGTCTGACCTTTGGTAGAGCTACAAGTTCTCCAGTCTCCAGCTCCTGTTCTTTAGCACTCAGAGCTTTCCAGCCAGCCTGAAATAAATTTGGTTTCTTGCTAATTTGGTCCCAGTTCTTTGCCCTGTGTTGTTGTATCCATGGAGAATGGCCAATCCAACTGGCTGATAAATGCAGTGAACCCTTGCACGGCAATTCTTCAAATTACTGCTGAAAAATCTCCCTCGTTAGAAGCCAACCATGGCAGTAAACAATCTTGGGGACATTTTGTGTGAGCTGCTGCAGCGTTTTTGTACAGAGACAGAGAGCAGGGCTGAAAAGCTTTTTTCCTTTACCTGTTCCATTAAATGCCATATGAAAGCATTCATTAGCCCAGCTGCAAGCCCAGCTCTCAGAGCTGGGAGAGCTCACACTGATGACACAAATCTCATGCTATTAATGCACAGCACAGGGCTACAGCACTGTGAGAGAAAGGACAAGCACTCATTTAACTGCAGCAACCTTCCAGTTCCTAATAGATAGTAAGATATCCTTTGGGATGTCTTTTTGTTGTATCAGCTGCTCCCAGAGCTGATGTAAGGAGAGCAGATTTCCCATAAAGATGATTATTCAGGAATTTGGAGACAACAGGTCACACCACAGATGCCTTATAATTCTTCCATGGTTATGTCTTCATTTTTGTGCTTTGGGAATGAAAGGATTCGTTTTTCCAAGTTCTCTGAGCGTGTATCCAACCCCAAAGCAGGTGGAAGACTGGACAGGTGACCTTTCCCAGGCTTCCAGCTGCAAACACGAGGACACAAGCCCTTTGTGGGTTGAGATGTGAGTGAGAGCTGCACCTACACTCTCCCACGTGCTTCCTGTGGTAGTGGATGCATCCCAGAGGGAGGAGCTCCCCAAGGCACAGGATTTGGGGTGTCAGCCTCATCAGCTCTGGGCAATCACAGTGAGGAAGGAGTCATCTGACCTCCTTAGCACAGCAGGACAGTGCAGTGTTTTCATGAGCAGAAATACCATCAAGGAGCCAAAGCAGGGAGACGTGGAAGCTGCCTCAGTGCTCAAGGCATGCCCTGGAGCTGCCCTTGGTTGGAAAAACCCATCTCTACAGAGACAGGGCAACTGAGAGGTGTTCTTAAAGATTTTATTCCATTATCAATCTCGTAGGAGGGTGAGACACAAGAGATGTAAAACTCAACACCATTCTACCAGAAGCCAAGCCATTTCTTTGTCACAATACCTTATAAATGCTTTTCACCCTATCAGCTTTTGCCATGCAATGCTGCTAATACTTTTAACACCAATCACCTCGTGTTTTATCCCATATGGTCTTACTACAATGCGTTTTTCACAGTTCTATTTCTCCAAAATATCTGGTCTATTTGCAAGGCCATCATTTGAAACTCGTTTCCAGTTCCATTTCTCTCTCAGCAGTGTCTGTCCCATTCCATGGCCTTTCTCAGTCAGCACCTTTTATCTCAGAGTTTGCACACAGATGCACAAAACTGTGTGAGCCTTCAGTCAGGCTTTGAGAACCCTCTACAAACCCATTTCCCACACCCCTGCAGAGGTGGCAGTGGGGTTACAGACCTGCAGGGTGCCTCTTGTCGTGTTCTGGGAGCTTCTTTTTGTCCAATTCACTGCACAGCTCTGGCATCTGCCAGGACTTTCCACTTGCTGGAGGAGCCACTCCTGTCATTCCTACAGCTCCTCTCTTTCCTGATGAAAAAAAAAAGAAACTCAGGAGAGAGAAGAGCCTTGGGGTCCTTCCAAGGATGGAGCCAGTGACTGAGGTGAGACTGTTGTCAGAGTCCTTTGATGGCTTGAAAGACTTTCCAAAGAGCTTTCAGTTCATTTTTCCCCACCATGCTCATCTCCAGAACCCCAATGTCACTAATTAATGGCACAAAGGAAGCAAAGTGCCTGTTCAAGTGCAGCAAACCTCAGGAGTTTGAATGAACTCTCCCACAGCCAGGCTGTGCCTTGACAGGACTCACAAACACCCGACCAAAGGCAGCTGACTACAAGGTCTTTATACTGATAAACTAGAAGGTAAAAGGATAAATATTTCTGCATAATTCCTTTGTAGCAGCCCTGCTGTGTTGTTTTAGCCACGTAATTTCTATTTTAAAAACATGCTTCAGTCAGGACACAACAACTGTAGCATTTTTTATAACCAAGAGGAAATCATCCTAATCCTTCCCCCACAGAGAGTAAAGAGAGAAGGAATGGAGGGCAGGGGATCTCTCCAAGTGCACTGCCTGATCTTTTCTCCCATCTGCTCTCTCTGATTTTTGCTCCACCGCTGCTGGACTTGCTCTTGTCTCCCGTGTGAGGTTTGAATTCCAAGCCCATGGAATCCCCTGGGTGTGGAAGGATGCGCGGGGCTGAGCCGGGGCTCTCTGCTGCCATCTCCTGCCTCTGCCTCCCCCTTGGCACCGCCAGCCAGCCCCATCCCCGGAGCCTGCAGAGCCCCAGCAAAGAGCTCCGGCAGCGCTACCGAGCCACCCATATCCTCACTTAGTAACCAGCAAAGGCACATTGATGTCGCTGAGCCAGAAGGGAAATTCAATTTTTTTTCCAGAATTCTTCTATTATTCTTATTATTTTATTATTTTTATTATTTTTACTATTTTTATTTTCTTTAATTTTGTATTATTTTTATTGTTTTTATTATTTTATTAATTTATTATTATTATAATTTTATTATTTTTATTATTATAATTTTTAATATTTTAATTATTTTTATTATTTTATTATTAATTTTAATTTTTATTAATTTTTGTATTTTTACATTTTTATTCTTTATTATTTTTATTATTTTCATATTTTTATTATCTTATTATTTTTATTACTCTTTACTATTTTTATTTTTTAAAAATTATTATTTTTATTATTATTATTAAATTTTATATATTTTATTTTTATTATTTTAATTTTTTATTATTATTTAAAATATTTTTGCATTTTTATTATTTTTATTATTTTTATTATTTTTATTATTATATTTTTATTATTTTATTATTTTTATTTTATTTTTTATATATTATTTTTAAATTTAATTATTTTAATTCAATATTTAATTGATTTCATTTAATATTTTATTTAATATTTCATATTATTTAATATCACAATGTTATTTAATATAATTTAATATTATTTAAAATATTTATTATTTATTATTATTTCTCCAGTACTTCCCTGCTGGAGGAGTGATTTCCAGCTGTACTCACAGCTGTGTGTGAGAGCACAGGGAGGTGATGCAGTGGCAGACAGGGGAGAAGCTGCTGCATTTCCACAGCCTGGACTGGGAGCTGATTGCTGATGCCCTGGGCTGGGTGACGCAGGTGAGTGCTGGCAGCACTCATGGAAATTGTGGCACTGCCAGGGGTGTGCCACCACTGGAGCGTGTAAAAAAAATATTAAAAAAAAAAAAAAAAACAGGCCAAGGACTCTTCCAAGGACACCACAGGGTTACATAAACATACAATATAAATATTTTGTTATCGTATTTAGCCAGATTACCCAATAATATCCGTCCTGTGACTCTGTAAATTGTGTTTATTTACACTTGCGCGCTGAACCAGCAGCAGAGGATTGCAGCATTGCTGCGGTTACTCAAGGAGGATATTGTGTTTCCTATGTTATTGGGGGAAAGACCAGAATCTTTCCCCTGCCCTCTCCCCCCACAGTGTAGAGTTTCCAGAGCCTTGAGTCCTCTCTGTTGTTTACATTGACCAAATTGGTTGTATTCAGGAATAAAAAAATAAATGTGCTCCAGCTTTAGGAGGAAAACTCTTTTACCAATAAACTACTGAGCAAAGCAGAGTGAAGCAGCTGAAGAGAAGTGAAAAACTGGGAAGCAACAGCAAAGAACTGCCAGGAGAAAGAGGGATGGGGATGAGGGATGAGGGATGAGGGATGAGGGATGAGGAATCTCGTCCAGCAGCATGAGAACCACGGGATAAAATGAGTGCGGGAGTCCAGCAGCACAGAGAGAGCAGATGGGAGAAAAGATCAGACCTGGAGAGATCCCCTGCCCTCAATTCCTTCTCTCTTTACTCACTGAGGGGGAAGGATTAGGATGATTTCCTCTTGGTTATAAAAAATGCTTACAGTTGTAATGTCCTGACTGAGGCATGTTTTTAAAATAGGAATTAGTTGGCTAAAAAAGAGTGAGCAGGGCTAGTACAAAGGACCTGTACAGCAACAGTTATCCTTTTAGGATAAATCATCTAGGATAGTTTAGCAGTATAAAGAACTTGTAGTCAGCTCCCTTTGGTCAGGTGTTTGTGAGTCCTGTCAAAGCACAGCTTCATTGACAAGAAAAAAACCAACCACTCTTCAGAATGTTTTCTTTCCTATCTGCTCAACACCCTTCATTATTCCTGTAACTCACACAGAAATCACTAAGGCTCCCACTGAGAACCTCCCTCCAACAGGTTGAATTTCTAGACACAAATGAACTATTGAAATATGGTGAGTTGGCTACTTCCAGCCAGTCTGCTGTGTGTCTGTGCATTGCTGCACCTAAACCCCAGTCACCCTTTGGAGGGAAAAATGTGAATAGGATCTTTCTCTACAGTGAGAAAAATAATATCTCATGATACAGAAATAGTATATTTCACCAGACAGGTGAAAAAATACTATCTGTCTCTAAAGTGAGAGAGTTCATTGTACCCAGGAAGAGCAAACTTTGCAGTTTTACTGCACTTGAACATGGACTTTGCTTCCTTTGTGCCATTATTTTGTGACATTGGTCACTGACGGGGCTCTGGACATGAGCATGATGTGGTAAACTTAACTGAAAGTTCTTTGGAAAGTGTTTTATGCCATCATATTTTAACTCTCAGTTGCAGTGAACAATAAACCCCTTCTGTTAGGGCTTATGCTAATACTGCCAAACTTGAGACATGGGAACCGTAGGACCCCAAATTCCTGTAAAATGGGAATAGAAAACCAGTCAGGGAAGGAGCAACGGAGCCTTGAGACTTCAGACATAGTTCTTGCATGCTCCTCTCATAAGAGAGGAGAGAAGAGCAGTGGAAATAGCAGAATTTTTCCCTAATTTGTTGGTTCTCAGTGCACATTTGTAAACTGGAAGTGGGTTTGTCATCAGGTACAAATAAACTCAGCAGTATGCCCTTAGACAGCATTGACCCTGTCCTGGGCAGATCTCCAGCATGGAAATTGCTATTAGATATCATGTCTGCACCTTGCTGGAGATATTTGCACCCTAAACACGTCAATAAACAAAATGGTTCCTCGGTGTAAAGTATAAAATAAAGGTAACTAAAAACTGAGGCACTGGAAGGTGCTGTGACCTGGAACCTGTACCACAATTAATGTCTTGTGTTCCTGCTGCAAAGGCCTGAGCTTTTTGTTAGCCCAGTTTTCAGTGCGTTTTTCTTAGGGTGTGAAGTCACAGAAGAGCATCAGATCTATTCTGGTGAAAGGTCTGGAGGACAATTCTGAGGTGGAGCAGCTGAGGGAGCTGAGGAAAGAGCTTCAAGCTGTTAAAGGAGGTTTGGGAAATCCTCATTCTCATACATTTGCCTGAAAGGAGCAAATGTAGTGAGTGGATAGTCAGCCTCCTTTCCCAAATGAGGGATAGGACAAGAGGAAATGACTTCAAGGTGCACCAGGGGAAGTTTAGATTGGATATTAGGAAAAAATTCTTTACTGAAAGGGTGGTCAGGCATTGGAACAGGCTACCAGGGGCAGTGGTGGAGCCACCATCCCCAGGAGGATTTAGAAGATGTGCAGATGTGCCACATGGGGGACACTTTGGGTTTAGTGATGGACATGGCAGTGCTGGGGTAACAGCTGGACTTGATCATCTCAGAGCTCTTTATCAACCTAAACCATCCTAGGATTCTTTTCAACAGCAATTGGACAGTTTTAGGCAAGCAAAGTCACTCTGAAATTTGCAGGATTAAATAGGACAGAAAATGTTGTATCTGGGAGAAGTTCATCTTAATGGTGCAAAGAACAAAGGATTACCTGGTCATATTTTGGGATTAGTTTCAGGTTCCCACCAAACCACCGTATTTTGTCAAGGCAAAAAGAAAGAAAAGTCAGTCGCATGAGAACTGGATGGGATTAATATTTCCTCTGGTTTTCTCTTGCTGTACTGATTGCTGAGGGTACAGTTGGGCTTTTTGATGGCACATGGGAACCCAACTTTGCATTTGAAGCTCGAGCAAATTTTGCCTAGCTAGTAATTAAGTTTAAAGCATATGATTTGGACTCACCATTAGAAAATGTTGTACCAGAAAAATCTTCCAAACGTGTTGTGACACTTTCTTACTTGGTAAAGCTTGTTGTGCTAACTGGAAGATGAGCCTGGGATATTTAAGAAATTGCGTTTCGTTCATGCTTTTGGATCATCGCTGCTGGGAGGTTTTAGTCCTGAAGATGGATTGGACACTCTCATTTATCCAACACTGAACTTGGGGGCTTGGTGGTCACTGGATTATGATGAACCAACCCTGGGAGGAGATCTGATCCACAGGAGGTGCATTCCAAACGTGCTGCAGCGTCCCAGAGAACCTGAAATGAGGATGTGATTGGCACAATTAGGTTTGATGGTGATCATGTTTGATGATCAAGTTCTTCTACTTGTATTTTCTCTCTTCTCACCTTCTTCTTTAGTCTCTGGGATATTGACTTGGAATTCAAACTTGTGTTTTTAGCAAAACATGGTCTGTATATGGAAAAGGCAACAATTTTACCCTTGTCTAGTGTAATTTTTCTGTCTTTTTTTTTTCACTTTCTCTATCCTGCCTATTTTGTTTAATCACCTTTCCTTTCTTTTTGGCACATAAAATGCCTCCAGTGACTTACTGAAGGGATGCCAGGGCTACCAAACCCCTCTGCCAGGACACCCATCACTGACATCCTCTAAGTCAGACAACTTTTCAAGGTCTGGGCAGATGTTTTCAAAATGAAGTGGAAACTTGCTTCCACAAGAAAGACACAGTATTATTAGAAATGCAGTGGTAGGTACCCTTTATGGCTGCAGTAATGGCCTTACAAATGGAAATGAGATTCGTGATGATTTAGTGACTGAAGAAGTGGTGAAATAAAAGAAAAGCTGGCAAGAGCCTCAGGAAATACTCTGATGTAAAGTATAAAATGGGCACAGTTAGAAGGATATTTACATTTTCTTGGGAGAAAAAAAAGCCTACTCCAGCATATGTTCAGCCACTTTTTACTGGGAGAATATGGATGTTTTTCCAAGGGCATTGCACCATTACTGTGATTTCAGCAAAGTTCTCTCAGAAAATAAGATGCAGGAAACTATTCCCTCACTGAGGCTAGGGCTATGTGCAGAAAGGCCAAGCAGGGTTATGAACCTATGCAGGAGAAGAGCAGACAAGAGATAAAGACAGATCTGAAGGAAAAAACCCCAACCTCTTCCCCACCTTATTGGTGCCACTGTGATGCTCTCACCTCTCTACACCCACCAGGCAGCATCTCTGATATTTTGAAAAGCTGTTGTGAAGGTGGTGCCTGTTTTTCATTGCTGCCCCAAGGTTTCCAGTGTCCGGGCTTGTAATGCAGGATCCATTTATCATGAATACAGTACCACAGTAAAAATGTTCTTCCATCGCTTGCTTGCTTGCCTCACCTCACTCCTTTCCTCCTTTATTTTTTTTCTCCCTCTGGTCTCAACCAAGCAAGAAGAAAGGTGGGTGCAGGCCCCAGAATTCTCAGTGGGCTGCTGAAATAAGCATCTCTAACTAAAGGCATTGCTTTTTTGAAGTGCTGCAACACCAAGAGTTCCAGCAAAGCTACCCTCACACTCTAGGAAATAATTCATCCATGCCCTAGAATTCAAGGAAGAAGGGAAAAGGAGTTCAGTCTCCCTTGACTGCACAGACATTACTGCACCAGAAATGAAGACAAGGCTGGCTCCCACTATCCATGCTGTCATTTGGATTTACTGCTAATGCCCTTCCTGCCTCTCCTCAGTAGTGGGATGTGATATTTGCAAACATGGCGTGATGGGTTAACAGGAATCTTTCCAAATTCCTCTAAAGAAAACCCTTTTTTCCTCTCATAAACTTTATAACCCCACTCCAAGGTATCCTGTATGAGAACTTGATGGCATCAATTCCTAACAAATTCAGATGCTGGGTTACAGACAGGTCAGGGCAAAAGTAGATGGTGCTCCGGTGTCATTTGTACTGCAGGTGGGGCTGCCACTGGGTTTGAACCAGAACTTGAGAAATATGCTGAGAGCCATCATCTCTAAGAGAGGGGTTTTTATTGCTAATTGCAACATTCCCCTGTGCAAGGTCCCCTTCAGCCTCTGGGACTGGCATTGCAAGCCTCTGAGTGGGGCTGGGCTGAGAATTTTCGTGGCCTAGGAAGTCCCACAGAGGGGGTGGTGGATTCTTTTCAGCTTTTGGCTGCTAAAACCATTAGCCTGGATGGAGGGTTTGTTTTTGTTGTGTGCCTGCCAAATGTGGCAGCCAAGAGAAGTCAAAGGACACCAAGTTAGGGGATATCTTTAACCACACATCCGTCACTGGTCTTTTTAATTGGATTATTATTTATTCATCAAAAAAAAAAACCTCTCAGAAATCACCTACCTCTTCCACACGGTCGTGGTTGCACTTTTGTATTGCAGCAGCACGAAGTTGGATGGTTGGCAGAAGCACTGAGCTTTCCAGGGATGGAAAGGATGATTTTATAGAGGAAAAATGTGTGGGTCTCAGTGTGGTCACTTCATTGCTGCAAAATATGCTGGCTGCAAAGATCCTGCTCGCAGTGGAAGGGTTTTTCTGTCAGCAGACTCCTCATAATATAAATAAATATAAATAAATATATATAAATAAATAAATATATATATAAATAAATGTTCATTGCTTTGGTGGAGGGACCTTGCCTGTACATCCAGCCATTTGAAAATGGAAGAGCAATATTGCAAGGGCAGATGGTGCCTTCCAGATTGATGCTCCTTGGGCAGCACTCCATCCATCCAACACTGCTCAAGTGTTTCCATTTTCCTTCCCCTGCACAGAGCCTGCAGTGGGTGACAGAGGGGGCTGGGTGGTGCTTCCCAGGGTGTGGCATCAGGGACCACTGTGGTCAGTGCCAAACGAGGCTGGGCAGGCTCTGCTGGGATGAATGCACAGGAACTGGAGGTTTCACAAGTCTCTGTCCTGAGCTTTGCTACTCCGAGGCTTCAGTAAGAAGGGTGTGGGAAAGGAGAAGCTGAGGTGTTTGAGGTACCTGATAGTCCAGAAAAGGTTGTGGAGAGTAGACTTGATTGTGTTCTCCTCGGAGAGAGTGCAGACATTGGAAGGAAGCTGCTCTGTGCTCTGTCACCACCGGGAGGAGATGGCAGAACAGGCTCCCCAAGTGCCCCCAGGCTGGGTCCAGAGGCAGTGGAAGCAGGGATCCCTGAGAAACGTGAGGGTCTGTGTGTGCAGGATGAAGAGAAGTTCCCTTGGTACATCAGGGGAAGACACTCCTTTCAGCTCAAGGATCTGTTTAAATACTGCATTGGGTTAGGTGCCGTGGGACAGCCAGGAACCAACCTGCTCCAAGGGGTAAGGAAATATCAGAGACATGGCAAAGCCACCCAAAAGCAAAATTTTGCCTCCAGTCAAGGGGCCCATG
>VZSR01001065.1:2755915-2787107 GCA_013398615.1 Brachypodius melanocephalos | reverse complement strand
GGAGCGGGTCCCGGGCGGGGCGCGGGCGGGGCCGCGGGCGGTGGGAGCGTGGCGGCGGGCGCGGGGCGGCGCGGGCGGCGCTGTGCATGCCGGGCGGGGCGGTGCGGGCAGGAAGCGCTCGCTGCCGGCCGAGCCGAGCCCCGCCGAGCTGAGCCGAGCCCGGGCGCAGCCGGCGGCGGGGGCGGGCGCAGCCGCGCCGGTGCCGCGGGGGCTGGGGCACGGCGGAGGCAGCGCCGGAATGGGGGTGGCTTCCTGAAGCGCGGGGAAGGCAGGCGGGGAGGGCGGGAGGAGGCTGGTTCTCGCCTTTCGGTCCCTCTCCGCCCCCCTCCTGCCCCTCTCTCTGGCAAGTTTGCCGCTGTGCCGCGGCGCCTCCGGAGCGGCTGGCTGCGGGCTGCCCCTGCCCCGCTCCCGGCGCTGCCCTCGGCCGGTCGGGCGGGGACGGCGGCGAGCCGAGGCGACCCAGGGAGCGGCCCGCAGCCCCCGGGGAAGGCTCTGCTCCGGGAGCAGCGGGGGGAGGCGGCTGGCACGGACGCCGAAGCTCCGCCGCCCGCCCCCCGGCAGCGCCGCAGTCTGCCCAGCGCCGGCAGCCCCGGGAGATGGTGACACATGAAGCGTGCGGGAAGGACCATGGTTGAGAGGACCAGCAAGTTCTTGCTGATCGTGGCCGTCTCGGTGTGCTTCATGCTTATCCTGTACCAGTACGTGGGGCCGGGGCTGAGCCTGGGTTCCCCCAGCGGCCGCTCCTACTCGGAGGAGCTGGACCTCTTTCCCACGCCGGACCCGCACTACGTGAAGAAGTATTACTTCCCCGTGCGGGAGCTGGAGCGGGAGCTGGCGTTCGACATGAAGGGGGAGGACGTGATCGTCTTTCTGCACATCCAGAAGACCGGCGGCACCACCTTCGGCCGCCACCTGGTGCAGAACGTGCGGCTGGAGGTGCCCTGCGACTGCCGACCCGGGCAGAAGAAGTGCACCTGCTACCGCCCCAACCGCAGGGAGACCTGGCTCTTCTCTCGCTTCTCCACGGGCTGGAGCTGCGGACTGCACGCCGACTGGACCGAGCTCACCAACTGCGTGCCCGGCGTGCTGGACCGCCGGGAGAGCGCCGCGGCCAAGACGCCCAGGTAGGTGCCGGCCCTCGGAGTGCCCCGGGCCGTGCCCTGCCCCGAGCCCCGCCTGCCTCAGCCCCTGCCCTGCCGAGCCCCCCGCCATGCCATGCTGCCGCTGTGCTGTGCCTCAACCTGCCCCGAGCCTTCCCGAGCCTGGTTCACCTGTCCTCCCCTCCCGTCCTCCAGGCTGTGCCCTGCACCTTCCTCCTGCAGATTTCCTGCTCTTCGCCTCCCACGCACCTCGCACACTGCACCCTCGAGCCCGTGGTCTTCTGCTCCAGCAGTCTCTGGACCCTTTATCGAGAGCATCTTTGTGCTGTTTGCTCTTTCTTCTAAACATTTAGCCTTTTCCTCAGACATCACTTGCCACCTTTTAAGTACCCTTTGTACCCTACCCCTGGTCTCAAGCTTGTCTTTGTGACCAGCTTTGCCCTAACCAGTGCACTCCTTTTCCTCCGGCTGAAATTGTTCTCCAGTGCAGCCGAGGAGAGGCACACGAGCCCACCAGGGCTCATGCTTCTCTCCTTGGTTTACCCCCCTCCCCTAGTCTGCACAGTTTTTTGCGTATTACAGAAAACACCCCTTAAACACCCTTTTTATGTTCCTTGCTGTTGATCTCGATGGGAGACCTGAGGTGAACTCTTTTGGGGAAAGCAGCTGCCTTGTACGTGTTTCATGAGTGTCCTTCCTATGTGCACCAGGAGGGAGGGAGAGCCATCCTAACGCACCCCTCGGTGCATCCGAGTGGAACACCCGATGTGTTTCTGCCCTGTTAGCCCATCATTTCTCTGCCTTGGTCTCTTCATGAATTATAAGCTTCAGAGGAATATTCTGTTTGAAGCACTGTAGTAAAGACAGTGGCATATATTAAGACATCCAAAAGATTGTATTCTTTTAGCTCAATATACTGCTGTCTTTCATTTCACAAGGCAGTTTTTAAAATTATCACTATTTTTGAACACTGTGCGCATTCCTTTGACATATTTGTCCTTCTATTACAACACTTTGTAATCTGCTTGCCTTAAAGTTTCATTCTCTAAGGTGCCCAAGATCTTATGCTAATATTTGCTTATGCCATATATTTTATTTGTACGTGTGTTGTTAATATCATGCAATAATCCCTCTAATGAAAAGTGGCCTTTCAGAAAGTGTGTTTGGGTGTCATGACTCTGTTTTCCCTGCGTTTTTTAAAAGAGATCCTTAATGATTTTTCTTTCCTTGGAGCTGTGTGCGATTGCTGGGGTTCTTTATTGTCTCTGTCATGATTGCTGCTGTTTTCAGCCCGTTTCAGTGTTAGTCATCCAAGTCTGCTCAGACTGCTGTCGTGCTGCCTGACCCAGCATCGGCAAAATGAAATATAAAACTGAAGGGTTGAGGCTTTCCTGTGCTCTCTTATTAATAAGGTGTCTGGGAACACCTACGAGTAAAAAATCCCCTGCCCATCTAGGCTGCTGCTGAGATTTTAGTGAAGTGTTGTTAGGAAAAAATGCACAGAGTTCAAACCCGATTTTTAAAAAAGAAACAGAAATTACCCGTTTTGTGAACCTTGGCACTTGGCTGGCAAACCATTAACCTTATATAAAGACCTGTGTGGGTTTATGAATTGTCTCAGAGCCTTGTGTGCTTCCGTTGGTAGTTTTGTATTTAAATCTGTTACGTGCTCAGTATTCAGCTTTCCTCTGTTCAGCAGCTGGGTTTTTTGTACAGGTACCTGAGAAAGGGGCACGTCAGGTTGTGAGGTGGCAATTAAATTCCTTACAGCAACTCATAGGAAGTTGAGAATCAGAAGTCTATTGCTTCATCTCACATGCTGCTAAATAAGATTTTCCTGGCTGTTTGTTTTGGAACATCAGGAACTGTATGCTTCTACGTGCTTCTTAATTGTCTTGATTTTTGGATGTGCAGGAAAAATCATTAATCCTGTCTCATTCCCTCATGTCCCTGCACATCAAGAAGTAGTTGTGCCCAACACTGTCTCTTGACTTCCTTAAAATCTAAGCTGGAACTTGTTTTCCAGGAGTTCAAGAACTGTGATGTGGAAGCTTTAGATAATCTATGGTTTATCACCTTGGTCTGTTAAACAAACCCCAGAATTTACCAATCATTGTATCCTGGGGATGGTTGTAGTGCAACCAGCTGCTGGCTATTTTAATAATACTGGCCTAGGATCCAGCTCTGTTGTACTGCAGTCCAGTTCAGTTGGCACCTTATCAAAAACGTGTTTTATTTCGTGCCTAAGGAAATTGCAAATAAGAGACAGGCAATGCTTGTTCAAAATCAAAATTTGATGGGTTTTCTTTGTTGCAATACAGATAGTCTTGTATTATGTCCATTACAGTAAGAACAATATCACTATATTTGTCCATTGTGAGTGTTGGATCTCTCAGGTTGAAACGGGACATCTTTTACATGAAGTATATGCTAGAGAGGCTCTTGTTTTATAATGGAGCTGAACATATCCTCTCAAAGGAAACAGAAAAAGGAGCAGCAAGCAACTATTCTGTCAGGGTTCTCTCAGATTCCAGTATTACCCAATCTGGATTTTGGAATGTAGTCTTCAAATTCAGCATTTAAAGCTAAAATATTGGTTTTTGCATTTGCTGCTTAATACAAAGTTTAAACCTTTGCTCTTTCAAATATATGTTTGTCCCCAAAAACAAAACAGCTGACTTGTGAGTACAAATAAATCTGCCTTCTAGTGAATGCTGGAAAGCATGAAGGTCATTCAGTATAGCCCACATGCACAAATCATGAAGTTCAAGCTGTTTCCTTTGTAAGGAATGCAGTTTTGTTGCTGCCCAGTGCCCTATTGCATTGCATTCCATAACCTGGGCATGAGACATAAATTTGCAATGCAATTCAACTTTCTTCATTGTTCAGTTGTTCTGTGTTAGACTTAATGATTGGGAGCCCTAGATTGCTAAAGGCTGCATTTTTTTCTCTCTCTTTCTTTCTTTTCTGCATTGATGCAGTGTTAGGGATGGGTGTGTTAGCTCTTATGGGTCAGCACTCTAAAAAAGTACTGGTTCTCACCCCCTCCTGGTGACCTTCCTGTTTTGTATTCAAAAGGTTCCTGGACTTCTTGAAGCAAATGTTATGTTTTATACACAGCCAGTAAAAGAAAGATTGATTTGTTTGGGGGTTGTAAAACTTGGCACTCCGAGGAACTCTGAAGTTGGCTGTGCATATCAGTTCATTCACTTAGCTGCAGTTCTCTTCATGGCTTCAGGAGAGGGCAAATGCCAAGATTTGGGGGATGGAGGCCTAATTATTCCTTATAATGGTTGCAAAAGACTTTTTTTTTTTTTAAAAGAAGCAATATTGGGATGCATGCCTTGAGTCATCACGCTGATATTTCAGCAAGCAGAAACCAAGCAGAAACTGTGAACTGCTCCCTCCAATTTGTTTCACTTAAAACTTCAGAGATCAGATCTCTTCAGTTGATTCTGAAAAAAAAGAGACAAAATATGTCAAAAAAAGGACAAAAATATGACTCAACTTCTTTAAATTGACTTCCAGAATTAGAAAAATCTGTGAACTGACTCACTAGTGACTTTGGCTTGTCCCCTCTGTCAAAGGAGTGAATGTAAGCCCTTGGAGGGTTGGGAGGCTCTGGAGGAAATGTGTTCAGTGTCCTTGTGCTGCCAACACAGCAGCACAGCCCTGGCTGCTCTGAACTTGTACTTGGAGGACACTTCGTGCGTGAACTCAACTCTAATGTGCTGCAGGAGCAATAAAACAGATATAGCACACCAAAGGAATTCTCTGTGTGTTTCCCCTCCTGCATGTTCCCCAAAAAAACCCCTGAATAAACCCCAGACAACCCAGGCTTTGTTGCTGTCCTGCTGGTTTCTGCTGCCTCATGGAAACGAGAGCATCGGAGCTGGCATTTTCCTGGAGCTGCATTATTCACGTGGAAAGGATTCAAGGCACACAGCTCCTTTAAAACTGTGTTTCTGGAAGCTCCCTGTTGCTGGGGAGAACCCATGGAGCTGGTAGAGTGTTGGTTGGGCATTGCTGGCTCTGTGCTCTACCTTCTGTCAGGCTGTTGCAAGCACTGGGTAGACTTTTTAATTTATTTTTTTTTTAATGAGCTGCCTCAAGACATGACCTTAGCCTTGGTTTTCTGTGTGGGTTTCTGTGCTAGTCTGTCATAGAAGTTTGGTTTCTGAGTTCATCTGTGGACAAAAATGACATCACTTTGTGCATGCTTCTGATTTCAGGGTTTTTTTCTCAAGGTTTCATACGTGTAGAAAGAAAACAAAATTGTAATCCACATGCTTTTATGTAAGAAATCCATGGCAGGTTTGTAAACCCTGCTGTTATGCAGATCAGTCAAGAATCTCTCTGATTAGCTATTTACAGCTTATGTTTTGGATTGGTTTTTTTTTTTTTTAAGAAACAATTAACAGGGCTCAGCAGTTTGTTAGTTTGATTTTTCTGAAGTGTGAACTTTCACAGCTTCCAACTACATATCTGTCCCTTTGCAGGGATCTGTTCTTGATGAGGTTTTTATTATATGTGTGCTTGGGAGCTGCAGAGACACATTGTCAAGAAACCAACTGTTTGAGAATGAAAAGCTTTACCAAATCATTTTTAAAATATTAGCACTTTTGAAAAAGTGTGGGCTTGTCTTTCTTTCTGGATCTGTGTGTGTTAGGGGTTGAATAATACCTGTCTGCAGGGAGCAAGAAGATGCAGGGGGCATTTTTTTCCACTCACCAGTTCAACTCAGACTTGTTTGTCATAAAGACCAGTGGAGAAATATCAATATTAACCTATTTTCAGTAGCCTGGCTCATTTCTCTAGTATTTTAAATCCTACTAGTCTGACAGGAAACTTTTTGTCCCTGGTTGTGCTCACCCATAAAGCCAGGCTGGTCTCTGACAGCCAAACAATTCTAAAGGACCAGGTAGTTTTGTAGGGGAAAACTTTAAATTTGACACAGTTACCGAAAGTAGCTGAAAACTGGAACTCTTCAAATAGCTGCCTTAGGTTTGAAGTACTGTATTTATCTAAGCTTGAGGCTTTTGGCTAGTGTGCCAGGTTTAATTACTCTTACTGGGTTTTGTTGCTGTTGTTGACACAGCAAAAGGATGTGTGTATTTGTATTGACCTGATTTTTCAAAATGAGACATTTGGCTGGTTTTCATTAATCTTTAAACACAAGTTGCATCATAACATAGCAATTTGGTTTTTCTGCCTTAGAAGTTTGCAGACACTCTTTGCCTAAACGTCAGATTCTGCCTTTTTCTGGTTATCATTTCCTGCTCTACAAGTAAAAGTGCACAGTATTCAGAGTAAACCCTTGGATAATCACCTCTTCTCCCCCCTTTTTTTTCCTTTTTTTTCTCATTTGTTTATTCCCTTTTTTTTAACAATTTTGAAATAATTACTTTAGAAGAGCTGTCTTGAATTTTATTAATAACTGAATTGGATGATTTATTCGATAGCCCCATTATAAGGAGAGTCATTGAGGACTGGTCCTGTTTAGATGCTCAGCTGGTGGTTTCCACCTTGCTAGTGCAGACAAACATTTTTGAGGTTAATTACTGAGCTATTAGAGTTTGTAACATTTTGTGTGACACTTCTTGGCCGAAGCAATGCCAAGCCGAGTTTCCAGGGCTCTGCTGAAGGGTCCTGGTTTGTCAGTGTGAGATGGAGAACACCAAGAAATAAAAATGTGATCTCCAGCAATGGCACTGTGGCAGCTTCGTGCTGCACCTGGGAAGGAATCTGTGATGGAAGGAATTTGGATTTCATTGTGCTGTAGGGGCTTTAGGTGAAAAATAGCGTGTGATCTGCAAATGTGTGGATTTGGTGTTGCCTGATAGGAAAAAAAAAAAAAGACTGGATGTGGCACGTGGTGCCATGGTTTAATTGAGGTGTTAAGGCGTGGGTTGGACTCGATGGTCTTGAAGGCGTCTTCCAACCTAATCATTCTGTGTGAGCAGCTGCAGAATTTCCTGGTGTGACTGAGGGAGTGTGGTGAGGACTCTTCCCTGCAGGAGGCTGGGGCAGGTCTTTAGTTGGGTATTAGAAGGTGAACTGGACCAGGTCCTGTTACTCCTTGAGAAGGCACTGCTGGAGAAGATTAAATTACAACTGGAGATCATTGCAATGCTGCCCTCTCCCTGGGCCTCTGCTC
This sequence comes from Brachypodius melanocephalos, assembly GCA_013398615.1. Classification (NCBI taxonomy): domain Eukaryota; kingdom Metazoa; phylum Chordata; class Aves; order Passeriformes; family Pycnonotidae; genus Brachypodius; species Brachypodius melanocephalos. Next base: position 2,779,850 of record VZSR01001065.1, on the reverse strand, counting down.
CTTCTAGGAAGGAGGAGGAGATCAGCTCCTCTTGTGGCCCCTTCCCTCTTTATTTGCAGGGTTAGGCTTCATGGGCTTGTCCAGCAGTCAAGCAGAAGCTTTTGGCTGCCTGTTGTAGGAATTGGAGGAGGGTAACCTGTTTACCAGAAAGTAATTTGGGATGTGCAGGCCTGGAGTTATTGAAGAAAACTTCCTCAGGAGTTCACCTCAGGATTGATGTGCCTCACCTGAGTCATGCCTGTCCACAGTGCTCACCCTTCTGGCTGGCACCAGAGCCCTTGGTGACTCCTTGCCTGCGTGTTCCTACCCCAGATGTTACTCACAGCAGTGGAAGGCAGAAGAATCAAGATAAAGCTAATCAAGGTCAGGCTAATCAAGAGGGGTTGTGGCTGTGCTCTTCTGGTTACTTTGACCCGGGAGCAAAGAGAGAACACTCTAATTAATGGCAGAGATGACTGTAATGAGAGAACACGCCTGATTCTACATTTACTCAGAAATACCTGTCTTATCAAATGTATGACATCCATTTAGAGTCACCCTACTGTACATCCTGCTGTCCTTTACAGATTATGGCTTTTGTAAATCTTGGGAAATGGGAAAGCAGCATGGAAACTTGCCTTCAGCCAGTCAGAGAACCAAAATCTCTGGTTTGTGTCTCTTTATTTTAAACTTCCAGTTATTTGGAAGCAATTTTACCAAATTTGTGGTAGCAATGCTTTAAATAGGTAGTATTTTGTCAGTGAACACTTGGGATTGTGCTTGTTTTACAAAGCCAAAGTGACATAGTCTAACTCCACAAAGCTTTGTTTATACTTGTATTTCCACTAAGCACTAGAACAGAGAGGAATTTTCTATTATTGACTGAAACTGTACTTAGTCAAGCAAAGAGAGGAAGTATGGTCTTTAATTCCTAATAATCACAATAGTGCTAGCTGCCAAGTCAAGATTTTTTTGATGAAATCTTGCTTGATGTGGACAGAAGGGAATGAGACATCAGATACAAAGACCTTCACAAACTGAGATGTTACTGTGTTTGGAGAATAAACAAAGTGCAGGAAGAACACGGAGATGAAGTAGCCCGTTAGAAATTTGCTTGTTTCCCCAGTGATGGTTGACCTTAAAAGCAAACAAGCAAAAGAACACTCTCTGCTTTTTCTAAAGGAGTTGAGGTAGAATGATGAGGAAAATACACCCCCCAGCACACACCTGAGGCAGCACAGTTTCTGTAATCACTGTTTGATGTCGCTTTGTTGCCCCTTCTGTTTCCCTAACAGAGTACTCTGCAGGAAATCCAGGCTTGAGGATCTCTCTGAAGAGTCCTTTGGAGGTGATTGTCACAAAGGCACAAAGAGCCTCAAACACCCCCGTGCTGTAGCATGTCAAGGCTGAGATCTGAAGAGCGTGCTTCAGACAGTCCTGTGTGTTACTGCCAAAGGAGGAGCTCTTTCCCTGCATATCTAGGGGAGCCTGAGATCTCCTGGGAGTGGGGAAGGGGATTTCAGGAGAGGTCCAGGCAGGGACAGGTCAGCAGGTGAAAAGCACGACGGATGGTTAATAGGGTTTAGTTGTTCCTACATTTATTAAATGGTGCAAATCTGTGTCATTTCCCTGCTTAGCCTCAGGAGTACAGTACACTCTTCTGGATGTGTTTCATCCCTACAAACTGCTGAATAGGGCCAAAGGATATGAGATATTCTGGGGCATCTCTTTCTCAGTGGTGTGTCCAGGAAGGGTTAAGAAGGTCCTGTTGTCCACCTTTAGCTGTAACCTGACCTTTTTAGCAGTACTAATTATATCATTCTTTCACCTGTGTATCTCAAAGCCTCTTCAAAATTTATAGTAAATAGCACCTGGTGTTGTATTAATTTCAGACTTCAAGTCTGTGCCTTCATTTCAACCTAAAGACTCTTCAGGGGTCTGTCTTTGAGCTGGCTTTGACCATAAATCTCAGACTTTCATGTTAGTGTACAGACTTTCCTGCCCAATCCCTTTGCCTCTTTCAGAAATAACTGGTTTCTTCACTTGTTGTTACTGCTTGGCTCTGTTCTTCCCTTCTTTCCAGCTTTTTAGTGGTAAATTCCACACTGTAGCTCACCTGTGCTTTTTTCTAGAGAAATTATTTCAGAATTTCCTGCCAATTTAAACAAGAAAACAGTTATTTGCAATTAACTTTCTACGATCTGACTCTGTGTTTTATTTCATGACTAATCTCCATCCTATTAAGCAGAGATTCTTTGATTACACCTCACTGCAGATTGAAATGCTGTGATCATTTTTATGGAGCTGTTCTACATGGAGGGGAAACCTCAGGGCTTCCTGAGCAGCCTTTGCATTTTTGTTTTTAAAATACACCAAATTTCCTTTGGCTTAATGTTAATCTTCAATTGCTAACAAGATGATTTGAGATTTTTCTGCCAAACAGAATAGCTTAGAGTTTGAAAATGCAGGGTAACTTTGCACTGATTCCAGATGTATTGAAAGGGACCTTGTTTCTGGACAGGTGTTAAAGATTTAAAAGTGCTGTTTCTTCCATATATTGGAGTTACTCTACATTTTAGCCTTAGTTCTTCTGTTAATTATACAGACATATAAGATACCTGATTACAGTGAAATAATCAGCCACTTTTAAAAGATTTTGTGAAAAGCATTGTGCTGGTCATTCCTTTTTTTTTTTTTTTTTTAAATCTTAAACAGCTTAAATGGAAAAGTGATGTTTGTATTTTTTTCCTCTCAACTCTCTGGGAAAATTTAAACATCCAAACAAATACTGTAAAGGTAGAATCGACTTTTTTGTTTAAACTAACAGCTCTTGCTGCCATGACCCCCTTGCTCTCAGCAAAGATTTTAGTTCGGGCACCTGTGACCCTATATCAAAGCATCAGGAAAAAAAAAATCAATGCCTCACAGCTAAGACAAACAGCAGCAGCTTGCTGACTCACCAATTTCCTGACAGGTTTTGCTCTCCTGGTGGAGACAGACGAAAGTACAAGCAGAACAGGAATCACTGACTATAACCATAATCAGTAAACCATCCCTTCTGTTAACATGGCTTAAATCACAAAAGACAGGATTACCTTCTTCTGTTCTCTGCCTCTTTCTCTTCTCCTGCCACCTGTGCCTTTTTTTTTTAGGCCTTTGAAAGAGAAAAGACAGATGTGCTGTGGGTAGTTGTGCAGGGAAGAAGATTGAACAGATTTATTCTGGCTGCTGAGGCGAGTACAGCAGGGGTCATTTAGATTAAACCCCCATTAAGGGGAACACTTCATCCATGCTGTACTGCACAGAAAAGAGATACAGAAATGCCTAGGAGCCCTTTCAGGTAAGGAAATGCCTTGGCATCCCTCCCAGGGGGACAAAACTGGAACTTCTTGTTCTGAGCACCTGAGTGAAGTTTGCCTCATTGGTTATACTCCTCTGCTGGTGTTATTATTTGCACCGTATCCAAACGAAATCATTTGAAGTATTTTTTTCCTGCTGAAAAATTTGGCTGCATTCACAGATGTGTTTAAAAGTGACACCATCTTTGTGTGTGTACACAACCTGACTCCAGTGGAGCCTCAGACCTGGCCAAAGGCACTGTGGTGAGGTCCTGTATTTTTAACAACCCTATTGTGTTACACAGATCATGTGTCTGGCTGCTGCTATGGGTGGTTTTGATTTTGAGATGTAATATTACACTGAATGCTAATGACTCAATATTGCCTTTCAGTATTAAAGCCATTATTTGGGCCCAGCATTTAATTCTGCTCTTTTTCTTGTATTTTGCGAATAGGCTTTTTCTGAGCAATGTTTTATTTCTTTATAATACCTGAGCAATTGTATTTTCCATTCCCTGAACTAGTACTTCCTTCCAGGTTGTCATCATCTTGTACCTTGATTGCTTCAATCTCTGTTTCTGAGCTTGATAAATTAAGCCTTTTTCCGCTTTAGAGATCTCTTACTGCCTAACCCTTCTCTCTTATAAGTTACCAGGTTTTTTTTACTGGGGGGGCTCTTTTTGTTCTGATTTTTGAAGAGCCCCTTTTGTAACAGTCCAGAAAGTTTTTGCCATACAAAATATAACTACGCCAACATCAGAAACAACTGTTAATCTGAACAGTCAAATTTAATGCAGTCAATACACTTAAATATTTTTGGTGAGCTACTACTGCCTTCTAACACTATTCAGAAGGGATTGTTTTCATGACTTTGACTAAATTGGATGAAGCTGACACCTGTTTATGGAGCCAGTCATCCATAGCAAACACATACCTTAGAGAAACTCCAAAGGAGCCAATTGCTATTTTCAGCCATTCCCCTTCACAGTTCTCAACCCTGGCTGTTCAGAATTCAGGCAGACAGTGTGCCAGCAGTTTACATGAGCTTCATTTTCTGTTTTTAGGAAAAAAATGACACTTCAAATATTGGAATGGCGAAACAAAAATCACTGAATAATACATGAGGTTGAATTTAAAAATAACCCTGTCGTTGACTGTTTCTATTAGCACAGGGCTGGCTAGAGGTGATCTCCAGTGTGTGACTTGGGTGTGTCAAGAAGGGACTGAAAAACAGCTGCCACAATTGTGTGAGAATGAGCTCTGGTTTGATTGTGTATCATGAGGACTAATGTGACTCCCACCAAAAAGGGAGTTACTCAATGACAGGAGTTAACCTTTGGTAAAAAGGTTTTGAATACAAGAAATAAAACAGAGATAATAAGAGAATAAAAAGGAATCGTGCATAACTTGTGTTTACTAGGATTTTCAGGTATTAGAGGGTTTGTTAGTTACCAATAAAGGGGTTTTTTTAAGTAACCATAAAGTCTTTGATCTTAGTGAAGACATAGTTTCAATTTCTTGCCTTTCTTTCCACCTAATTTCTTTGCCTTGGGATTTGCTGTCAAAACTGTGTGTGATTCTTTAAAAGAAATAATATTGGACTACAGCATGCAAGAGAAATACTTGAGAAGTCTAGTGTGAATCAATACACTTTGTGAGACAACTAGCTTAGAGAATTTTAAAGATGTTTGTCCCTCACTTCTCAAACATATTTAGATTTCTTAGCTGCTATCTGCAAAGAATGTGGTTTTTTTCAATATGATTTAGGCACCTCCTCAGAAGAATAATTTGTCAAGTTCTGTGTAACTTTCCAACCTTTTTTTTAGTGTTAGTTGCCTCGAGATGACTGAAGAGGTCGTGGATTTGCCTTCAGCTGCTCTGAAGGTTTCCCATGCTGTGACATGCTGCTTGTAGCAGCTTCTCTGAACAGCAGTGCATGAAAAGGAGAGGTGTCTTTCCCTGAAAAATGCAATCAAGCTCTCAAAAATCAGGATTAATGCCTGGAAATAGATGAATTTGTGGCTGTGATAGAGAGGTTTTCCATGATCCTTTGAGCGTCTTCAGTTTTGGGAAGCAGGTTCCTCTGTGGGGGGCACAGGTTTTCCTTGGACATCCCCTTCTCAGAAGCATTGCCGAAGATTTTTCTGGACTGTGCTGACACCAGCAGTTCTTATCTAGGTGTTAACCTGCCTAAGACAGCAGTTTCTAGGAAGAAATATTCCCAGAGCTGGCTGAAATGTTTCCAGAGTGTGCATAGCAGTAGCTGGCAGCAGGAGCAACACAATTGTCTGGAATGTTTGGAAGGGGCTGATGGAAACAGTGGTGCTTACCAGGATTTCAGCGGCTGGAAAGCAAACAGGAAATTGTCCATCCCATTTCCATCCCAGCACAGGGGTGTGGAAGCTGGGCATGACAAAAGCTGGATTGCTGCCCACGTTGTGATGTTCTCCAGAGAAGGGAGCAGAGACTGCCTGCCCTGAGCCTGCTGTCTGTCCCAGCTTGCCCGGGCAGGTTTCACGTTTGTCTGGCAATGCCAAAGCTGGGTTACGCTCACTGTTTGCACAGCCAGCTGAGCTGAAATGTGATCCCTGCAGGTGAGGGGCTGCTGGGCTCTGTTCAGCACAGCTTTTGTGTTCCTCCAGACAGATGAGCTCACAGGTGCTGCTCTCGTGATGTCTGGGGGAGCCAGGCTCTGCTCCCACTTTCTGTCACCAGAGCTGATGTTCAGAGAGCATCTCCCCTGTGACTGAGCCAGCACAGCAGTGTGTGAAGGCAGCAGCAGCACCACCAAACACAAGGAGGGAAGATTCTTCTATACCTATGAGCCTGCATTTGTGAATAGCCCAGGTATCATCTCTGAAAGGCAGAAGAGAACTTTGACTAGTTTTCATACTCAGGGAAAATGCTCCTTGCCCTCTGACCTGAAGTATATCAACAATAAGTTGTGGGGTTTTTTGGGGGTTTTTTTGGGTTTGGTTTTTTTTTTTTTGCCTGTTAAGTGGTGTCGCCTTGGAGCTCTTTTGAAATACATTGCCTGCACAAGAAATGGGGAAATGTTTGTATCCTAGTCTTGAAACCACACATGAAAAGCCATTACCTGGCAAAGGTGTGCAAGGGCTGTTCTTGAGAACCATACACACAGGATGTGAATGTGGACATTCACTGTTTCTTCAGATTCCTCTGCAGTGTAACCAGCAATCCATGTCCCATTCTGAGGGGAGATATTATTTGTACTCTTTATAAATGCAGAAACTGAGGCAAAGGCTCGATTGCTCTCCACAGGATGTGCCAGGACACCAAATCCATGACAATATGTGTTTGCTGAGTGCTCATCCATGTGCCTCAAGCAGGAGCTTGTGCCTCACCACAAGCAGTGTTGTCCAACATGATGGACTGAGCTTGCATGGCACTATGTAACCAGGTGGCTGAGGTTTAACCAGGTAACCCTGAGATTTCCTGTCATTCAGTCAGACACTAGGACTAAAGATCTTCTAAATCAGTTTTCTAAATAGCTTGAAACAAATGCAGAAGTAAACCTTTCTGCAGACTGCCCACAGTATGGCTGCTTCCATTTGGAAATAACTTTCCCCCAAGGCTTTCTGAGCATTTTCTTCCTTGTGCTCTAGCTGGTGTTGGAGGGGGGATGACTTAACACTTGAGGTATAGCTGGACTGTAATGACAATATAAATCACAGCAGGAGGGGTGCAGCTGCAATTTATAAAATGTGCTGGATGATCAGCAGTCTGTCCTGATTGCTGGATGGGTCGTGGTGAGCCATGATGGAGCACTGCTTGTCAGGGTGTCACTCAGCTGGAAACCCTGCAGAAACTGAAGGATGGATTCTCTGAATGTTCTGGAGATGTGGGATGCTTGGTCTGCCAAATACTTCAGGCAGGATGAATTGACCCCTTTCCTAATTAGGATATTTCCTGATTCTTCTGAAGTTATTTGGGGATTGTCATGAAAAGTCTGTTTTCTGGATTGAAGCCCAGCCAATCCCAAATCTGGAAATAACTGCTCATGAGAACAGAAAGAACAGTTATATTTGTCAACTCTACTATTGTGGGTAAGCCAGACTTAGAGACTCTTGCCTTGTGCAGAAGGGATCTCTTCTGGAAGTAAGTAGAATTACTTGCACACCAAGGAATTTATGTGGCACTTTACTCCTTTCCAGGGGAGCCTGCGCTCTTGTTGGGATGTTTGTGAAAGTTTAAACTAAACCAAGCTAAAATAGATGCATAAAACTTAAGCTGGATGCTCTACCTGTATGAACCATGACTTGTTGAATTATTCTGAGAATCATCATGCAATATGTGCAAAAAACACCCGAAATGGTGCAGACAGGAAGCAGTGCTGGTGAATTCCAAAGGTGTCAGTTATAAAGCTCTTGGATGCTTCAGGATTTACTGCATCATGCACATTGCTGTAGTATTCCTATCCTGAGGAAAACTCTTTTGCATGTGCAGTGGTCCCTCTGGGGTCAGGGAGGAGAGAACAGGAGGGGGAAACAACTGGGCGTTAACAGCTTCCCACAGGACAAAGCACAAATAGTCCTTCCTTCAGGCAAATCCAGTCACTGGGTGTGAGCAGGAACTTGGAATCTTGGTGGATTTCTGCAGTTAGGAATACAAGCCTCTTGCTCCAGAAAATAGTTAAGCAGCTGTTTCTAGCAGCGAGGGAGCTCAGAGGAGGAGCTGGTTATACTGATTCACTCTGGTTATTGGCTTTTCTTCCCCCTTCCTAGTTCTAAGTAATTTAACTGTGACTAACGGCTAAAGCTGGGACTGCTCCGCATGTCACATAATCCTTTTTTATTTTCCACTCTGCTTGATGATGCAAGTTGAAACAAAGGCCTGGCTGTTTAAGCTCCCTTTAATCTCTATTAAAAATGTTCACGTGCTTCCAAGCCATGCTTTTAAATCACACCTCCAAGCCTGTGTGGAAAAGCTACAGGCAAGTTTCGAGCAATTCATTCTTCATCCTGTTCAGCACACAGCTGATGGCATCACAAGAGGCACAGAAGGAGTATTAGCATGCAGATGGTTCTTTAAAGTGCTCTGCCTGGTCAGAGATGGAGGTGGGACCAGTGCTGGGAGGTCAGGAAAGAGATAGCTGGAGCTTTCACCCCCAGGGCCACAGGATCCATGCTTTATGTGCTAAAAGCTCACATCCTCCTGGGCAGTATTTTCAGTGCTGCTCTTGGGTAGCAGATGTTCTCTCTAAAATGTGACAATCCATATGGCAGCAAGCAGACCCCTCTTTTATTTGAAGCCTCACTTGAGCAAGTAAGATGGAATGAAATGGAGGAACTGAGCTATGCAATTGGCCAAGTCATTCCTGAGCTTCTGACACTTCCACTGATGGGTTCTGATTTCTCCAGGTCGCCTCTCTGGCATGGCAGAGTGCTCCTCTGCTCTTTGGAAACAGAACAGTGGTGGCAGAGTGGGACACAGGTACAGAGCATGTCACTGCTCTTGAAGCATATTTAGATCAGTGTCAGGACTGCCATCCTGACATCCATGAATCATTTCAATTAATTCTGTCATTCAAGGACTACCCAAACTTACATCCAAGTGCTCCTTGGACACAAGGACCAAAAATGTTCTGCTTACTCAGGTTAGGAAAGTTGTTTCAAAGGCACACAATATGGAAGGTAGGAGGAACCTGGTCTTTAAAATGAGACTTTTGGACATAATCACAGTGGCCATCACTTCAGTACCTTGGGCAGGTACTGGGTGTTCTTGTTCTTCCTTTCCTTTTTAATGTCGCTGTACAGCTCTGAGGAAGTTTTTACAAAGACATTGAATTGTAAGCTAGCCCAGGAGGCAGGAGCAGTTTTCCCACATGTGTTTGAAGGCAGAAAGAGACACAGTGTTAGTACCAGGAATAAACATGGATCTGGGCTTTAAATACAGAGTTCAGCTTTCTCTATTTCTCTACACTATTTGTGTGGTTTTGTGGTTTTGATTCCTCCTGCTTATCAGAGTTCTCTTTGCTTGGTAGAAGGGAGGTGTCTCAAGAAGACCTGTTTGGCTCCATCCTCTGTGCATTAACTCCGTTTTTCACGCATGGGAGCAATCACAATTTTTCAATTTTTTTTTTCTTTTAACCATTTGGTGCTACCATCCCTTACCTCTTAATGTCTGCTCCTCTACATGAGGAAAAAAAAGAAACGTAGATGCCAGCACTCACTAACTCTCAATCTGAGAAAGAGGGAATTCATTCTGAAAGCCACAGAATTAAGTGAACCTGTCACAGGATTCTGAGCCACTTCTGCAAAAAGGCTGGATTTAGTTTCAACACTTTAGTAATGAAATTCAATCATGAGTAACAGCCTCAGGAGAGGTACACTAACTAAAGGGCCTCATTTGCAGCTCTCTCCTGAGAGCTCTCATGGCAGTGGGAGAGCTCAGAGCTGAAATGGGGATAAGGTGTCACACTGAAGATGTTTTGTGTTATTGATCGAACCCAGAGTGGACAAAAAACGACTCATGTCTGACAGAATGAAAGATTGGGCTGTCCACACAGACTTGGTTGGTTTCAGTGGCAACAAGAGAGAGTTTTTGGTGCTGTTAATCCATTTCTGGCCTTGCCTGGCAACACTGCTTGGGTTTATGTGCTGTATCCAGCTGCATCCTGCTAGGAAATGAAGGCGTGGAGAGGACACTGGAAGGTACCTGGGCTCACTGGCCAACAATTTCCATTTGCCTTCAAGCCTCTTCTGGCTTCAGGCTTTCTCCAGTGAGAGTTCAGTTATTCATTTCATTTGTAGGGTGCAGCCTCAGACAGGTTCTTTTTTGGGCTGGACCACTCCACATCCAGTTTTTGGTTTCCCTGAACAGATAGATGTGGGAGTATTGTAATAGGATAGCTGAGACTTTATTATTTTTATGTAGGGAAAAGCTATTTTTTTTTATTTTTGCAGCTCATTTTATATAGTTTTTACAGACCTTGTGTGTTACTTTAATTGGTTAATAGCTTTTTTGTTAATTACTTTATTGGTTAGTAAAAGGTATTTTACTTGTTTATCAAATCTCTCTATTCTTGTATTGTTTACATATTTTCCTTACTGATTCTTATCAAAATCAGTACACTTACAAATCCCTTGTTATTGCTGGTATATTTGTTTTTTAACTTAAGAATAGGTTGTTATGCTAATGAGTTTTTATACCAAGATTGTTTTGGTATGGGAACTTGCAAATTGCTTAACTACACTTAGAAGGGATGACAGGCTAGCTATTAACTTAATGGAGTAAGCCTGATTTTATGAGGCCTTTCTTTTGTAATTCTTCTACCTGTCTATGACACGGGAGGTTTAGGATTTGGGAAGTTTTGTCAGATACCACACACGTGGCCAGAGGTCCTGAAAAAGCAGGTTTGGATCAAATGGCTTTGAGGACAAGCATTGCCACTGCTTGATCTTTGAGAGGTGCTGTGTATGAGCAGAAATTGCTGCCCAGTTTCTGAGCTTTTCATCCCTGTGTTTTTTATGGTGTACAGGCTAAAGGTGTAATGTGATCAGGTTCAGCAGCCTTTACACCTCTATACCTGTGCAAAAGCCTTTGGAAAGAAACAACAAAGATGTCCATCAACCTTTAAAAATTTGGTTTTCTTTAAATTGGGGTTTTGACTAAAGGAAGAGATAGTGATGTCCTCAATAGCAAGAAGGATTGCTGCTATTTTTTATTTGAGAAATATAAAGGGATGGAGTACGAGAGCATGGTTTATTCTTTTGTTTTGCTGTCCCCTCCTTCAGAGAACAGATGCTGGAGTTATGCTTGGTCATTCCAGTACTAAACACTTGCCTTTAGCAGCAGCATCACTTAAAAAAATTAATTAATTAATTAATTAATTAATAAAAAAAAAGAATAAAAGTTGTATGTAGTGCCACAAAGCACGTATTAGTGTGAACTTGCATTTCTGAATTTTGGCAGGAAATGAGGTGGGAAATGCTTTATCAGAAACCTTGTCTGAACAATCTATAATGGCACAATTTAATTATGTTGGCAGGGAACTCTGGCAAGGGGCTTGAGCTTCCCTCACGTGTGCACAGCCTATCTCTGGGCTTTGCCTGTTGTGGTCTCTTGCCCTGCACACCGATGTTTTAAGAGAACAGTGTTTTGCTGAATGAGAGCAGGGAGGTGGAAACTAAACAGAGTAACATTTTTAACTCCAGCAGAGTCTACTCTGGCATGCAGCACACTGCCTGTTCCACAGGGGTTTGTGTGTTCTGTGGAGTGTACTGGACACTGTTGTTCCAAATGAGGCCACGAAACTCCGGTGTTGTGGGAAATTAGCCAGTAGTTTTATTAAAAATCGACCACCAGGAATGAGGGGTTTGAGCCAGTCTCTCACTCTTTGCGGCAAGCCAGATACAATGTAAGTTAGGAAAGTCACTCTCTCTCTCTGAGGGCTGTCAGTCCCCTTTTATAGCCTCTGTCCCCTCAGGGATTGGTGGGTTTTGGATCCTTGCTGTGATTGGCTCCTTTTCTTGGATTTGATTGGTCTTTAACAGGAGTCTTTCTGGACCAATCATTCTTTCCCGCCTTTGACCGATTGGTCAATTGTCCACCAATCACGGCTCGGGGTCATGATCCGTTCTGGAGCCTTCTGTGGGGGGGAAGAAAGATTCCCCCCCGCCCTTTCCCCTTTCTTTCTCTTCAGCATTGGCCCTCAGAAAGTATTACCAACATTGTCAACATTGTCGAGATTCTAACAACTCCTTCAGTGTAACTGTTTACAAATCTCACAATGTTACAAATATAAATGGAACTTATCAGATACAAAGGTCTACCTTTAAACGTTTATATAACACAACCCGTACAAAACCGTGGGAACCACTTGAACCATACACGGTGGCAAATTGAAATGACACTTACAGGGTACGTGCTGATACACTATTTAACAAAAAGTTCAGCTACTCGTGTCTGTAACACTGTGAGCGCACCTGAGTCCTGTTCCTTGTGTAGATGTGTGTGTAAAGATTTTGCTCTGAAGGTTTTCCACGGGCTCTCCTCTCAGCCAGGTTCAAACTACGTGCAGAGGGCATCACCAGTGCTGTGAGAACGCTCTTGAGCTTCTGCTGAGCTCCTTCCCCATGTCAGCTGTGCTTTAGAGCTCAAGGGCATAAAGTGCTTTAGGGCTACTTCCAATTTAGTTGGCTGTAACCTCATAATTTCTGAGTGTGGTCCTGACTACTCTCAGTTGTAAGCATTTCTCTCTGGATTGCTAACAAGAAGTGCATACCGAGGATTGAGTTTGGGTAAGGGCTGATTGAACATTCCATGCAAACATGACAGATCCACCCACCAACCCCAGCAGAAATCAGGCTTTGGGCTCCTCTCCTGGTGCCCAGATCCCTTGGTGTCACAGTTCTCACAGCTGAGAGCTGAGTCCTTGCTTCCTGCCTTCCCTTGGAGGTTGTTTCTCTCCTTACCTTGCCCAATTTCATTTTTCATGCTGCTGTCCTGCTTTCAAACACTTCTCCTGCTTCTGCATGTAACTTCACCCTCAGAAATGTCATTCTGCGAGACTCTTGAGGGGCACTGCTCCAGCACTAGGAAGGATAATGTCACTCCTGGTTTCTCTCACTGTTGGAACTCTGGGCACTGAGAATTTTAGACTTTCTGTGCTGACAGGCACTGACCCCAAGAAAACACTGAATTCAACCTGAGGCCATGGAAAAGGCTTCCAAAATTGAATGATTGTACTGGGATTATGGGTGTGTAGTCTGAATAGAAGTGTGTAATGTCACCTGCTGGAAAGCTTAAGAGTCTAAGGTTTTAGAATACAGTAATATATGTAAAAAGTAAGATGAAGGTTTTAGGGCAGAGGCTGAGTCCTTTTTCACCTTCTTCTTCATGGGTCTGGGTGGTATTTTGTAATTAGGTAGAAAAATGCACATTGCGGGCCATAGATTGTTGGTTATTGGGTTAAAAGTAAAAATAATTCAGGTGTCATTTCTTAATTGGACAGTTTATCCTTAAAAGGCCTCGTAGAGAGAGAGGGGGGCTGTTTTTTAGTTCGTTAGCTAGGAATGCTGTAGAACTCACAACTTGTGAGACTGTAAAATTCTCAGCTCCAGAATTAATAAACACCTGAGTCTGAACAAGAAATACCATCTTGAGCATTTAATCCCAACTCTGGCAAAAAGAAGATAAAACACAACATCTCACTGTTATTTCAATACCTGTATTTTGACACTCGTTTTGGAAATAACTTTTCATTTTATGCAACCCTGGCCAACCAGCACTGGTGGCTGAGGAGCTGCTTCTCTCACAAATGTTTTACTGAGATGTAGCTTGGGAGGATTGCAAAACCATTTGGCTGCCACCTGCCAAGCCATTAATTTTTCCAAAGCTGTGCCTAACAAAGTATTTTATGACATCCAGTGATCAGTACCAGTAGACAGTAAAAATCTTCTGCATTTATTTTTATTTCTTAGTAATAAAAATAGGCACATTATATACTGTGCATACATATAGTGTATATAAAATTGTTTTTTAATGGGAAATGAGCAGCGTCCTCATCTTTTGTAGTGTGTTGTAGATGTTCACTGACAGAGGCTCAGACAGATCTTTAATCTTAGAGGGATTAAGTTTGGTCCTATCTCTTTCTGAAACTTTTCATGTAATATTAAAATTTAATGTGTTTCATCTTGGTTTCTTAAAAAGTACACAAATCTAATTTCTAAAAAGAAACTGGAGGAGCTAAGAAGTACCATTTCATAATGGCAATAAAGCAAACATTTCTTGGAAAGAAGCCTAAGAGGGGCTATTGCTTACTGGCCCTTTTTTCAATATAATAATTGGAAACAATGGTTTAAAATGCTCGTGAACCTGTCGTGTGGTTACTTTTCTGAGCATCCTGAACTATCTGCAGTTTGAAAACAGGTGCATTAGTAGTGTGTTGCAAGGAACAACTTGATTTGTATTTTTCCTACATTTTCCTTGCTGCTCATAGAATATAATTAAATATGCTCTTTAACCTGGAGGTGGTGTTTTTCAGCAGTATTACTACTGAGAATAGGCTTAAGACTTATGCCACTAAAATCGCAGTAAGCTCATATTTTTTCTTGCCTTGAAAAACCTGCTGAGTATCTCAGAGGGCCAAGCCCTTAATAACTGACTATTCCAGATACATTGGGTTTGGGGGTTTTTAGCTCTTTTTCCTTGCCTTAATTTCATCTTCATTTTTTGCAATCTGAAGCTGCTGTTTCCTATTTTCTGGTATCTTTCGTCATTTAGGCTTGCATATGAAAGCGTAAATTACTTATTTTTCTGTAGACTACTCAGAAGAGAACAGGATCAGTGTCTTTCCTATTTCAATCCCTGCTTAACCCATGAGAGTTTTTGGCCCTCTAAGCAGTGAGAGATGCTAATAGGAAAGGTTGGGGGCTTATCTGAGAAATGCCAGGGTAAGGAGCTCGCAGGTGATTCCTCCTTTGCCTGCTGCATCTTCCCTCCAGGCCTTTGTTCTTAAGACATTGGATTCTCTGTAGCAAAAGCATCAAGGAGAAAAGTGTTTTCTGGCTTTTTCATTTGAGTTCCCAGACTGCTGGGGAAGGTGGGAAGAAGAGAGGTTGGCATTATTTCTGCTTCATAATTAGGTCAGTGATTTCAGTTTGCACCTAAAGTGTTTGAGCTGTAGCTGAATCATTGGTGGATCTGCAAAGGCAATTTTATTTTATTTTGCTTAATTTTGTTGTCCTGACAGATACAGGAGCTGCTAAAGAGAGAAAAGCACTTTGAAATGAAGCTGCTGTGCGTTTCAGTGATCTTGGCCCTGTATGTCCTTGTCAAATTCTTTATGCTTGACACCGTTGGATTTTTTTTTTTAAATATCTGTGTTTTGGATGGATTCCTACAGTTCAGCAATGGTCAATGTAAGGCAGTGAGTACAGACTGTGAACTATGACTGCCCTCCTTTTGAAATAAGAGTTTTGAGAATTAAATATGAAATGATTTGGGGTAAGAAGTGGGAGGATGTCCAGAGAAAAGGGCTGGCAGAGAAAATAGAACCACTGAAAGCAGGTGCTTTACAGCTCACAACCAAAAGTTGGCATTTCTTCATCTCTCATGGCAGCTGCTCCTTTTACCCCTCTGTGCCTGTGGGGAACTCTTTGTGCTGAAGAGAAGTCACCCAGGGACTGTAAAGCAAAGCATTTTAAAGAAATAGATGAAGAGTGTGTGCACTGATCTGGTGAGAACATTTACATCCATGGTTATTTCTCAGGGAGATGCTGTGAGGTGAGAGGGAGTTTACAAGGGAGATCTTCTTTATTTCCCACAGATTCACCACCTTAAAAAACCTGCAAAATGTGAGTGTGCCATACAGCTGCATTGGGAAGGAAAGGCTCAGTGATTCATTTTGTTTGTTTTAATTGAAGAGTGATTGGAAAAACAATTTCTTATCTTAATAAGCCTGTTCAATGTTGTATAGTAAAACCCTTTACAACTACCATTACGTTTCCTCACCCTGGAGATATAAAACCTGGTTTTTGCATCTGTGAAACATTGGCAATCACCGTTTCATGGATTTGGGGGTTGGAATGTGAAAAATCAGAAGCATTTAACAGTTCTTGTTAAAGGTATTTTTGGGCTGATCTGATGAAAATTGCTGATGCAATTGGAGTTGCAGTAGCAATTGCGTGTCCAAGGTGACAGAGAAGCAGGGTGGCTGGAGGGTTCTGGAGGTCTGTTTTATTCCATCAGAGCCCATCTCACAAGCCACAGGTAGACAGAGCTTGTTGTTTTGTTGGCTGTGTGCCTTTCTGTGCTGAAAGCACGTGTAGAGGAAGTGGAAATTTCGTGTTTGGTTTTCCTCACTCCCCAGTCCCTGGCTGTTGAGTCAGCTTCCTTTCAAAGCCTGTGGCAGCATGAAAAGCTGTGTGCTATAATTGCTGTGGGTGTTTTAAAGGCATTCTACTGCTGGTTATTTCTCCACTGTTGTGTGGTTGGTATGGTTAAATTTGTTACATTTTTAAAATTATTTTTTTAGTGGACTGCTGGATCACTGCATGTAAGGCATGAGCAGAAGTAAATGATGATTTATTTGGTGTTAGAATTAACATGGGGGATAGAGCTCTGTATTAGAGGTGGATTCTTTCATGAAAAAGATCTACAAGTAAATCACCTAACAAGCAATACAAAGTTGAAATAATGTGCAGACAGCTGAAAAGCACATCAAGATCTTTTCTTTCTGGCAGTTACTTTGAAACAAAATAAAAAACTTGGTATGATTTAGTGGCAAGTCAACATAGAAGATAGTGTTATTGCAATTGTCAGCACCTTTTCAAAGGTGTTGCTGTTTTTCAAAACTCTTGCCTGTGAAGAGTTGGATTTTTGGTGGTTGTATTGGACTGCCACAAGGTCTATTAGTACAGTACAGTAATTTCCAGTTGCTCTTGCAGCAACAGATGTTCTATATAAAGGTTTCAGATTAAAGAGAGGGGGAATAGAATAGTTATATATATATACTTTGCTTCTGTTCCTGCAGAAAAAAAAACAAACTATAGTGGAGACTCATAAATCAAAGGAAAAGGGAGCATGCCTTGTGTATGTTAAGTCAGTTATGTGGCCTGAGCTTGTCAGTCAAACATAATGAAATTCATATTTCTGCTGAAATTACTGTTTTCCACTGCAGAAAGAAACACAGCAGATTTCACAAGTTCATGAAATGCCACGAGTTATAAATATATGGGAATTCTGTGCCTGCAAAAAAAAAAATCACTGAGGCAGTACAAACTAAAGTTAATATTATTCTTTTAATGCAAGGGGAATAGCATCATGGAACCTGGCAGATACTAACCATGGTGTTTTTCTAAGATTTGATGTGCCACACAGTAATAATCCAGTTGTGAGAGAGAAAAGCAATGGTCATGGGGGGGAGATGTATTGTTGTTTTGACATGTCATGATGAGAAAAAAGGATTGTTGCCAATTTTCATGAAAGGAAGGAAAAATTCTTTCCAGTCTCTTTGTTGTCTTGGGGGTGAAAAATGGGAAGCAAAACTTGGTGGGATGAGAGGGTGATGAAGCACAGTAAAAATGGTTGAGACTACTTACTAAAACACCTCTCCATGAAGTTATTAATACTGACAGCTACTCTAATAAAAAAAGATTCTGTGATTCCAGAGGTGATGAAAAATACCTTTGTTGGTTTAGCCAAGCTGCTAACAAAACACTGCTGGTGTGCTATTTTTCTTGTTACCTTCAGCAGATGATATTAAGCCAGTCTGTAGGCATGAGCTGGTAGACATGTCTGAGCAAGAAAATGTGCATTCTTACTGTGTTACTCAGCTTTATAACTGAGCCAAGACTCAGTCAGATTTATATTAATTTCTCATTTGTGGAATTTTCTTTTTGGCTGACCAAAAGCAGGTGCCCTTTGTACACATTTACAAATACTTATAACAAATGTTGGCACTTAACACACACAGGGTTACTGACTCAGGCCCCACGAGCTGCCTGCCCTATGCTTTGAGGTGTGCATCACCATCCATCTGCACAACCATCAGCTTCCTCCGTGGACACAGTGGCATTTTCCAGCTGTGCAGGAGCAGCTACACCCTCACAGAGCCACAAAGAAGATGATGACAAAATAGCAAGCAGCCAGTGGCCACTCCACTGTTCTTCCAGCCTCCCAGAAGTGTGATTTATGCTCAATAACCATGCCACAGTGAGCTCAGGTGCTGGGCTTGGTCATTCCACCTTTTTAGTCAGCATGCCAATAAATGCATGGGACTGGTGGGTTCCTCACCTTCCCAAGGCATCTTTTGAACCTGAAGGACTGGACGTCTTGGATTCTGTAAACGTGATTTTTCTTTTTTCGTGTCAAATTTAACTACACAGGAAAATACTATCATTATGGAGAGAACTTTTGAAAATAGATATGTATGTGTTGATTGTCATCATAGTTATCATGGTATTTGTGCCTTGTCTACTTCAGTGTAGCCCACAGAGGTTTGACAAAGTGGCCAAAGCAGTTTTCATGGTTCAAACAAGAGGGGGAGATGTTGGAACCCTGGGCACTGGGAATTTCAGACTTTCTGTGCTGACAGGTACTGACCCCCAAGAAAACACTGCATTTGACCTAAGGCCTTGGAAAAGGTTTCCAAAATTGAATTATAGCACTGGTATTGTGGGTGTGGAGTTTGAATAGAAGTGTGTGGTACTATAGGGTGGAAAACTTAGAGTTTAAGGTTTTAGAATATAGTAATGTATATATAAGGCAAGATGGAGGTTTTAGGGCAGAGGCTGAGTCCTACTTTTTCGCCATCTTCTCCAAGGGTCTGGGTGGTATTTTGGAATTGGATAGAAAAATCCACCCAATCCATGGGTGGTTGGTTATTGGGTTAAAAGTAAAAATAATTTATGTGTCATTTCTTAATTGGACAATTCATCCTTAAAAGGCCTTGTAAAGAGATAGAGACAACCATTTTTTCACTTTGTTAGCCAGAACTCACAGCTTGTGAGACTGTAACATGGATAAGAATTAATAAACATCTGAGTCCAAACACAAAACACCGTCGCTCAAGCATTTAATCCCAACTCTGACAGAAAAGAAGACAAAAAAGCAACAGAAATTCATTGTGTTGCTTAATTGTTGGGGTGTGTGTGAGTTTCTGGGCCAGCCATGTCTCTGACATAACATGAGTGTTAATTTTCAGGTTGAACCTATGTGTTGTTGCCCTGGCTTTTCTCCCTTGCAGACACCACAGGAGCTCATTTTTATTAAATTGTGCTTTATTTCTGTCTGCTGTGTGCTACTGAAGCACCTGCCTGAGCAGACAGGAGCTGCCAGCAGGGCTGGAAGGCATTCTTCCCAAATGTACCCAGCAGCTGCTTTGTCAGTCAGGCAAAACCCATGGCACTTTCCAGGTCGGGGTTATGGGCACCTGAATCCAAGCATGATTTCTCATTTCAATCTGACTGGTATTTCTGGAGAATTTTGGTTTTCAAGTGTAGACAGAGAAGAAATTAAAATTTTTTTGTACTTACAGCAAAAGCCAGTGGGGTCAGTGCTGAAACTCCCAGCAGATACAGGATGCTCATTCCCCGCGTGGTGGGCATGAGAGGAACAGTGATGCAGGACAGCATCCTGCTTTTGGAAATGAGTATTGGACCCTTAGACCTGGCATCTGCAGGGTGCCTGAAGCTGGAGGAAGGGCAAAAATAATCAGCTTAAGTAGAAATGCAAACAAACCATCAGGGTTTTACTCACAGGGACAGTGTAGGAATCCTAAATCAGGGGAAGGGGTCATGGAGTGGTTACAGGAAGCACAGGTGATTGGGAAAGGTTAGACTTTTCTTTCAAGATACTTTAGCTGCTCACTGACCCCGCACAAACTGAATTTTTGCATAGCAGATATGATAATTAGCAAACAGGATTATACAGGAGGAAATCAGCATTATGCAGATTTTCTCATGCACCCCCTTAATTGTATTTTTTAATAAATGTGTGTGCTTCTCTTTGGGAGCAAAACACTACACCCTTCTGATGGCATGTACAACATAGAGTCATATGTTGTTCCTCTATTCCTGTTTCTTACCTCGTGGATTTTTGGGCTTTTTTTGCATTGCTACCTCTCAAGAAAGAAAAAAGAAAAGAAAAAAAAAAAAAAAAAAAAAGAGAAAAAAAAACACCCCCAACTTTGTAATATGATGGGGTTCTTTTTGCAGAAAAGAAAACCAGTGAAGTTTGAAGAGACAGAAGGACATTGTAGAGTAGATTTTCTGTTCGTGTAGATCTTATTTTCATATTGGGGCCAGCAAGGACAAAACTGGGAAAAACCCATTGTTGTATTTCTATAACCATTGCCTTAGGCACAGCCCTGAGCCTGGAAACACAGCCATCAGGATTTTGTAGTCAAGGAATGTATCACAACAATATTTAAATTTCAGAGAACTCATGTGCTCACAAACGTATTTCTCCATGCTCTATCAGTTATTTTAATCATTGATATTTAATCCTAAAAATATTTTTCCTTTGCTTTAATGGCTCTTTCTTAAGGCTTACAGTGATCTTTATCTTTCCTTCTTGTACAGCAGTCCAAAATTGGCCTACTACTATAATAGCACCTGGCAATTAAAGATTTCTAGGACATCCTTTCTGCTTTATTTTATTTTTGCAAAGCCTTGGGCTTCTGAAACAAATGTTAGATCTTAAAATATGTCCTTATTTTTAGTATATCTATAATAGTTCCTGACTGTAGTCACCTTTGGCCTGATTTTGAGAAGTTCCCAAGCATCCAGCAGATAAATTGCAGGCTGTGCATGTCCAGAAATTTCAGTTTCCTAATTTTGTTATAGTGAATTTCCTGAATTTTTTTCATAGTTTTTCTCTGACTTTCCAGTCTCGCAAAAAGGTTTTGGTGACACCACTGCTGTCCTGCACTTTGTGGTTCCTGGCATAAGCTTTTTTGTGAGCTTTTTTATACAAATAATACCATGGTGACACTTTGTTATCTTTCTAATGTGCAAAAAATACTGTAACCAAGTTTAATCTTTTTGCAGGTGATTTGGTTGTGTCACACTTAAAACATAACCAGGAGTCTGTGCAGCGTCTGCCTTCGAGTTTACATTAATGAGTTTAAGAACTGGTTTGAGATCAGTCAGTGCCAGTGAGGTCTGGCACATGGGGTGTCTCTCTTTCTTCCTCTGCCTGTATCTTACCTCACTGGCATTTCTATAAAATCTATTGGTAGATTCCTCCAGATCAGGCAATTTCATTGAACAGCTTCTGGTCTTGTAAACACTCTGAAGTTCCAGGGGTCTCCCAGAGTCAGGGAGAGAATGCAAAGCTTCTTTAACTCTGTCTAATGAGCTTTGAGCAGTAGGAGATGGCAGAGTGTGAGAGCTGCAGGTACCCTGGGTATCAGATTTGTGTGTCTGCTCCAGCACAGCTGAGGAGCTCAAGGAGCAAAGAGATGTGTTCTGCTCACCTATGCAAAAACAGGAGAGGCCAGAGACAAGTGTAGGTTAGAATTATGGGCTGGATCAGCCCTGTAGGCCAAAAGTGAGTAAAGAGGATCTCTGTGAGTCCCTGGGAGCTAAAGAGTGAATTGGACCAGGTGAGAGCAGTGTTGGAGAATGGGATTCCAGCCCTGAAAGCCTTACAGCATCTCCTTTAGCAGTCTGACTTGCCTGGTGATACAGCCTCTGGTATCCTGCAGGCTCAGGATTTAACTTCTGGGGGAATACTAAATACTGTGCAAGCTTGTTGATCAGCAGCTGCAGCATGAGGTCGTACTTTGGTGAAAACAGAGTTGCTATTGCAAAGTTCCTTCAGGCTTCTCTTCTCCTTTTATTTGCTGAGTTAGTGGTCTGCAAGTGACACTTGGATGAAGGGCTTTTTTTTTTTTCTTACTATTTAGTTTGAGGGCTCTGCCTTACAGCTGGTGGGTGATCAGCTAATGTCTTGCAAAGTGGTGGGTTTTTTAAAAAGGATTGATGCCTTCAACGTTAAGAAAAAAAAATCCTTTGCATTAGTCCATTTTAACAGCCAAGGCAATTTTCCACATGGTGGCTTTATGGAAATGGGTTGCAGCACTTGCCAACCATGACCAGAACATTACAGGAAATGTATTTTCATGGAAGATTTGCTGCAATTGCCAACTGGAGAAAGGGAGGGAGGCAGGGGTTTGTTCTGTTAATGGACAACTGCGTGCCATGGTAGGAATCCCTCCTGTTAAATTAAATTGGTTTGCACTTTCCGCTATTGCTTGTTCCATGCTGAGAGAAATAGTTACTGATAAACCATTTCCCCCTGTAAGGACTGACATGTCGGTGTAGCATGACATCTCACAACAAACACATTTAGGTGTCTGACTGAGATAATTGAAGTGGTACAAACAATTGGAATATTTCCATGGAGTGGCTTGGTCAGAACCAGAACTAATGGAAATTGGCTTTACAGCCTTAGTGCTTATAGCTGATAACATCTTGCGTGATTTACGTGAGTACTGAAAGAGATTTTAAGTCTGCAGATTCTACTGCACATGCATGTCTTAAAGTACGTAGACGGTATTTTTAAATTAAAAATTCAGCATGGAAGTCTGAAGGTTTGGGTGGATTTTGATGCACTGTATTTTTTTGTTCCATAGCTGTTAAAGTTCAATACTTTCCAAGCAGAAGCAGGAATGATATGTGGCTTTATTTATATGTGAAAATGTTATCCATACTGGGAATTTATGATTGCTGGCAGGAAAAAGCACTGCATGACTGATTCCCCTTTGGTAAATATTTGAATTCCAGTAGGTCCATTATCAATTCCATATGAGATATTTTCCAGTTCTTCCTGCATGCACAGGAGATGAGAATAAAAGAGAAACAGAAGAGAGAGAATAGGTTCAACCCCTAAGCTAAACTCCTTGTTTCTGTCAAAGTAGTTTGGAGCTTGGGGCAGGGAGACCTCTCAAATACTCATGTAGGGTCTGACTGGCTTATGTTCTCATTTCATTTTTCTGCTGCTTGATTTTATTCCTCTCCTGTAAGGAATTTAAACCTGAGTTCTCTAAGTTTGTGTTGACCCTGACACTGGATAGGTCAGTCTGTTGAAACAGAGTTTAATAGAAATTTTACTTGAAATCAGCAAATGTCATTATAAAGAAGCACCTGAGGTAGGTTTTGCTTTGTAAGAGGAGAGTCTTGCCAGACTAGGGTGGGGGTGGTAAGACCACCCAGACAGTGAAAATAGTGTTTGTAAAAATCGGTTTGGACTGGTTGGGGTTTGTATAGTGACACGCAGAATTTTCAGCAGTTGCATTGATTTTGCTTTGAATTTACTTTAGAAAGTTTTAATGCCTACTGTGTGATGTTTGCCATTATATGAGTAGGGAAAGAGAAACCAGTGAAGTAAGACCACTTTGATAAAACTACCCTGCACATACAATAGATGCATTTCTTAGCAAACTGCCAATCTCTTACAAAATTTTCATTATTAGTCCTTTAATTTCCCATTCCAAGCAAGAAGGGATTGGTTTAGCTTGCCTGCAGGAAAACTGGAATGACCAACTGAAGTTGACTCTTTTGAGGAAGAGCAGGTCCTAGATAGATCTAGTTGATATACTTCCTGTGGCATATGATAGATTTAAAGTCTGGTTTTAATTCTGATCCTATCAATCAGCATTATAATAATGTTGCACAGCTTATTCTGCTGTAGTTGTGCTTTGACATTTATTACACAGAGGGAAGCACCAGAGTAAATGGGAATAAATTTGGGATTGGGAGCATGGTGGAAAAGCTGGGGTCTTAAAGGAGGCGACACTGCTCTCCTTCCCCTTTGTGACTGCGCTTGGGAGGTACAAGGTTCTTTATTTCTTTGTCAAGCTTGGTGATCATAATGAGAGAATAAGGGTGGATGGACTCCAACCATTTCTTTGCTGTCTTGAGAGTGAGATGTGGAAAACATGCACGAAGCTCTTGAAACTGCAGAAGTGATTGAATCCAGAGCTGAGGTGGGGAATTAGTGCCTTGTTTCAGAGGGAAACGAGGGAACCTCTCCATGCTGCCCCTGACAGCTGCTCATCTTCTGAACACAGCAATGTGCAATGAACCACCTCCCACAAATGTGCTGCTCCCATCCAGCCACCAAGGGCAGTGAGTGGGGAGAGGAGA
>VZSR01001065.1:2711542-2755815 GCA_013398615.1 Brachypodius melanocephalos | reverse complement strand
ATTGCTTAACTACACTTAGAAGAGATGACAGGCTAGCTATTAGTTTAATGGAGCAGACCTGGCTTTATGGGCCTTTCTTTTATAACTCTTCTCCCTGTCTATGACAGTGAAGCTCCCTGTATGATTCCTGCTTTTTCTTTGCCCTTTTTCATTTGTTGATGGGTTCTTCCTTTGCCTGAACTTCACCTATCATCAGTACTCCTTGGGGGAAGGCCTGGAGTTCAATACAGCAGTCAGATAAGTCACAGAAAAATACTTGTACAAGTCAGCACTCCCCCCACGGTTTCCACCCGACTGGAGTGGCTTCTGTGGTAGATTGAGTATGACAAGCCATCTCCTGTGCCAAAGACATGATTAAACCAACACACCATGCATGATTTGTTAACTCAGTATCACCAGAGGATTGTTAATATTCACTGGGACAGGAAGAAATGCAGGCTTTTGAAGAAAACCAAGCTCTCACATGCCAACTGGCCATTGAAAACTTGATGAAAAAATTGTGGTTCCTCACAATTGTGCCCCATTGTGCTCTTGGAGAGCTCTGTGTAGCTTCTTCCCTCTCTGAATCCATTAGCAAGGCAGCTCCTGGAAGAGAACAGGGCTGTGCTGTGTACCTGGATGAGGGAAAAGAGTTCCTGGCTGGTTAGTAGATGTGAAGGATGCTTAGAAAAAAAGTGGCTTCATCATTTGTGTGGTCAGTGCTCAGCTTTAAGGAAGGGAGGTAAATGTCACACGTGCTTGGTGCATGGCAGCAGAAAGAACATGTGCCAGGGATTTACCTGGTGTGTGTTAGAAGGTGCACAGTGGCATGGTTGAAAATAGCAATGCTTTTTGGGGGAAGAAACAGTGTATTTTGCAATATCTGTTTCAGGAACAAGCATTAGATGTTTGCAGGAGAAGTGAGTTAAAAGCGTGATATCAGCTCATAAAAGCAGAGAAATGCAGAGTTATAACTCAAGGATCCTTTTTGCCTCGGACATTATGGAATCTAAAAATAAGATGTATCGCTTGCTTCTCAGAAAGAGTGAATGCACACAGCAGAAGCTGTGCAAGTGGGGCTAAATTACAGGGTTCATCTTTGATTTCTTTGTTCACTTGCAGTATGTCAAATGATGGAGCAGTGTGATTTTGCTTATGCAGGAAGTTTTTTCTTCAGCAGCTGATTATTCCACTGATGTTTCTTGGATATTTTTCTTTTTTTGCGGTTCATAGTAAAGAATGGTGCTGGACTTGCAACTTGAGATTTTCTGTGTTTTGTCGTCTTGACTTTTTCTTGTTGCTGGTGTTTCCCCTTGGTTGGGTACCTGGCTGTAAGCATGCATTAACATGTTTTGGTAGTTCACTGGCTGCTGTAATTCTGTGATGAGTCTTCCTGGCTGGACTGGAAACAGATTTCCTTGGAAGTGAAGAATAATAGGCTGCAGGCAGGTTTAGACATCGCTTCCTGTTTTGTAGCAGTGCTTTGCAAAGAGACTCAAGTTTATAAGAGACCTGCATTGATTTTAAAAAATCCCAACCGGCTCCTTGCCACTTTATTTAATTAGAACTAGTTCCACAAGTGGATGCTTCAGTTATGAGATAGCCAGGCATTATGATCAGTGACTATCTGCCCTGAAAAAATGGTGGCCTCAGACACACCTAAAAGGCTGCAAGAAGGAGCAATGGGGCTTGTGCCTTGAACCCAGAGGCTGCCTGGCATTATCACCACGCTGGCTGGTTTATTTCAAGAACATCCTTTATCACTTTGTGCAATTGCATTTGTTGAGAAGGAGTGTTGCAGAGAGAAGGGTGTCTCAAGATCAGAAAACTGGTGATGGTGATGAGCCAAAAAAGCCTATTGCTTGTATTAGTGCCATTGGTTCTCTTTACAGGTTACAGAATAATACCTGTAAGGAAGCAAAGTTCAGTTTCTTGCAGTCTAAATCCTTCCCTTATCTTGGGTGTAGGGGAAGGTCCTAGAGGTTATTATTGGGTGGCACCAGGAAAATGTAGAGTCAGCTGCATCAGATACTAAATAGAACTGAAGGCATAAAAGGATTTAAACACTTCATTCCAATCTGAGTCATTACTTGATCACAGATTGTCTCCTGTTGTTAATGTAAAGAGAAAAGTCTGCTTTTATGGAACAGCTGAGTGGAAGCTGGATTTACACAGGACCATTTTATAGATGGGCTGGTTTTCTGCTTTCCCTTCAACATTCTGCCTGCTGGATGTTCGTATCTGTAGCTGAACAGCTGATGCTTCAAAAAAAAAAAGAAAATTAGTAAGGAAGAAAAGAGAAGAACATCTCTTTTCTGAGCTGCTATAAATTGATGTGGATATGCCATCACTAACCAGAGTTTCTCTTAGTGCTGAGCTGAGGAATTCCAGCTGAAGATTGGGGCAGTGAGGTCCTGTGGCAGCCCAGAGCTGCTCTGACAGGGTGAACAGTATCATCCCCAGGGCTTGGATCCTCTAAATTCATGGCAAGCAGTAACACTGCAGTGCTGGGGCTCTCTCCTCTTCCCTTTTTCCTAAAGAAAGAAGTTTTTATTGTCATCCAGCAAAATACTGTATAGCTTGACTGCTTTTTACTGTTGTGTGCTAATTGTAGAGGCCATTTAAAGCTGTTTCTTTTGCCCTTGATTTCTGTGTTGCATGAGTAGGATCTGGGGCAGTACATCCCACAGTAAATAAAGGAGTTTCATGGATGTGCAAGCAGAGCTGAGCACCTCTTCAGAATGGAGTAGGGAGAGGCAAAGGGATCGTTCATTCTTTCTGCAAACAGCTAATGTAATAAAAGGCTTCATTGGGTTTTGTTTTCCTTCCTTCACACAACAGCTGAATTGCAATTATACTTAGATTTTTTTTCTGCTGTTAT
The DNA here is from genome assembly GCA_013398615.1 of Brachypodius melanocephalos. Classification (NCBI taxonomy): domain Eukaryota; kingdom Metazoa; phylum Chordata; class Aves; order Passeriformes; family Pycnonotidae; genus Brachypodius; species Brachypodius melanocephalos. The sequence continues at coordinate 2,752,955 of VZSR01001065.1, read as the reverse complement.
TGGAAGGAGAAGAAAGCTATTATTCCAGCATTTACCAATTCAGACATGAAAATGAAAATGTTTATTTACTTTTGTTACAGAGGTTGAGTGCATGATCCTACTTACATTGCCATGAGTGGCAAAGCTCCTATTAATTCCAATGAGAACTGGGTTGTCCTCTTGTTGGGAACAGGAGATGCTATGATCAGCTTCATTTGTGACAGCTCTGAGAGTGTTCAGAGCCAAGGAATTGAAAAACAACCCACAAAAAAGAGGAAAAGTATATTAGAAAACCATCCAGCTATCGAATCTGTGGGCCTGGTAATAATTTTAGGGGAAGTAAACAATGGCAGTGGACTCTGAAAACATGCAGCCATCAAGTAAAAAAAGACCAGATTGTCAGAAAATTTTCCCCTGAGGGAAGAAGTCTCTCTTTTGAAAATAGTAAGTTCAAAACAAATAGAGCAGGCGTGTTGAAGTCAAGATTTCTGAAGCATAAAATGGGAGGTGTGTGGATGTGGTTTAATTTGTCTCTAGATAAGCTTTGTGGGTGTCCCAGCTTGGCCAGTGCAGTTGTCTGTAGGTGTTCCCAGGAATGCAGGGTGGGAGGACAGGATGGAAGGATGCTCCTCCTGTTGTTTGCAGGTGTGGAGGCACCCCAGTCTGAGCAAATACTGAGCAAATCCAACTGTGCTGCTTTGTGCCCAAAGCTCCTGCTTTAAATTGGGTTGGGCAGCTGAAGGTCTGCCTGTGTGGAGCAGGAAACTGAGAGTAAATAGTGCATTTTAAATCTGTCTTTGCTTCTTCTTCTTCTTCTGCTGGCAGGCGTGAAGTGGAGCTAATTTTGTTTGAGTTTTTCGGTATCTGAGCCAAAGTTTATGTAGTCCGTGTCTCTTCTGTTTGGTGAATAATCCCCAAAACAAAAGTAATCAGCCTGTGTCTTTCTTCTTAAAAAGCAACCAAAAGTCATTATGGGGAACCCTTGAAATGGAATATATGTTGAGAAAGGAACACAGATTTTTTTTTTTTTTTTTGTAATTGTTAATGCTTTGCTCAAAGTAGAAAGCTTTTAAGTTTAAATAACAATTTCAGAGTGATGAAAAAGGAGTTAAATGTGTCCTTCACTCTACAGCTTTTGATACATTTGCTTTCTCTTGGGAATAAACTTGAGCAGAGAAGTGATAATTCCTCAATGGATTCAACTTTTATTTCTTGTCTTGAATTTATATTTACTAGCCCAAACCTTCAGTATTTACTTGAGATTGGGTTAGGGGTTAATGCATTTTGTCACTCCTGATTGTAAGCAGCTTGGTAGCTATTCAGTCTGCCTTCTCCATGTGTAGGTAGGAATGCAATTACTGCCTTTTGTTGCACATTTGGAGGTGTTGGAAAAGAGCATGAAGATGATGGTGGCCAAAATGGGCACAACTGGTTAAATCTGGGTTTTGTTTTTTGGTTTTTTTTTCACTTTGGTGAGGTTTGTTTTGATTATCTGTCCCCCCCCACACCCAGCACTGTGCGCATGTTCTGAAGAAATAGCATTTCACAGAGGGAAAATGTCATTATTGCTGATTTCAGTCTGGGTAGCTTATTTGATTGCTAACCAGATGGCAAATCCCTGTCTTAAATAAATAAAGTATCCAGCTAGGATAAACATCATGTAATTTAAACTGGTTTTGGGGGGAAAGGGGGAATTGGTTAGCAAACACTAAAGTGATGCTGTTCCTAGTCTCCCTTATCTCTAGTTGCTGTGGGAATCTGAGTGCTGCAATTTCAGATTCCTGCTCAGCATCTTGGGTTTGGCAGTTTAAGTAGATTTGTACAGCTGCACACAGCCCACAGGATTGGGCATTTGGGGTCTTAAAGACAAAGATTTGCTTCTGAAACTGTGTTTCTCGTTCTTAAATTAATTATTGAGCTTCTGGTGACTGGACTTCCCCTTCAGTGTTGCAAGGGTTATCCCAGGCCCTATATTTTATCAATTCTCCTTTTTATTTGATTCTGGTTTGGCCATGCCTATCTCACTATGAACGTCTGCTTCCTGCCAGGTTTGATTCTTTCCCTGATCACTTTTCCCCCATCCAGGGGAAAGATGTAAGACAGGATTGTGCATCATCCTGTGCAACCTCAGTCTCAAAAAGCAATGCCAGAGGATGAGGCAGTGAAATTCTGACTGTTTGAATGCATCATCATGTGCCAGACCCCTTTAAGCCTTTCCCTAGACAAGGGGTGACCGTGGCTACACAGACTGCAGAGTTCTCACACTGAGAAGTGGCTCAGAATAAAACAAACCACAGTAAGGGAGACCAAACCTGGGATGAAACTGGTTTTGGGGGGTTTTTTTATCAACCCATGAATTTGTGGCATGGTGCTAGAAATCACTTTCTGCTCTGAAGTAGATCTGATCTGAGGAATTTGGAATAAACCCTTTTTGACAGGGAGTTTCTTTTGGAAGGTTTTTGTCCTTCAGCCCTGATGTTTCCCAACTGATTTGAAGTGTTGGGAGAGGAGGAGGAGCCCTATGGTCTTTCAGCTTAGAAAACAAGTATTTGTGTGACTTAGTTTGCTTTTCACTAGATTTTTCTCAAAAAATCCCCAAAAACCCACAAAACAATCCCAAACTGGAGCTGTAAAGGTCTCAAAGTTTCTGAGACATCAGAAAGAAGCCGTGCAGGCCTGACATCTGTAACTGAGATCACAGAGCTGGAGAGATTTCATGTCCCTCGAGGTAATGTTGATGGAGTTTTAAAATGTATATTGTCCATTTTAGTCCCCTGAAATCACCTGTAACCAGTATTAGATTCTTTTCTTAATTTTCTTGCTTTTTCTAATACTGTTCTCACATCACTTTCAGGTAGGATGAGTTAGTACCAAGGTGTGTTAGTCTTTATCACGCCAGTGATCAGATATTTCTTCTAAATTAGTAAAAGTTGCAAAATGTGCAGATTCTGGGCTGGCGTTCCATATTCCTCCTCCTTTTCCACGCTCTTTGCGCTGACAGCCCTGCAGGTGAGCAGGGTGGAGTGAAATGCTGTGCTCAGACACAGGCTGCAGGTCCATCTGCACAGCCTGCACCAGCCCATCTGCTCCGTCCAAACCTGAGCTGCCTTTATTTTCACCTTATTTTTGGTATCTGTGATACCTCCTGTTGTCTGGCACAAAGCACCTGCATCTTATCTCGTGGCATGAGTAGATTTTACAGCTCACACCGAGGTCTCTGCAGTTAGAATTATGCTGTCACCAAGAACTTCTGCTTTCCAGTTTGCAGATTGCTTTAACTGCAGACCAAGCAACGCTACATATATTCACTAATTGATTTATTTACTTTCTTCTTGTGCTTTGTTTTTTTATCCCATGCCACGTCACCAGCATCCTGGTTGTACCTGTGCAAGGGTTTGGGGACCAGACTTTTAAACAATATCCCTGAAAACAGTTGATTCCAATAGGTTTTCTCTAATCCAAATAACCTGATTTCTGCACAAGGTCCCACAAAGGTCTGCCTCAATGCAGCTGAGAAAAACTGAAATATAATGTTGAAGTGTGGATGAAATACAGATTTGGGGGTTTTTTTCTCATCCTATACCCATGTTTTCAGGTGGTGTAGAGTTGGTGTGTCACAAGACCACTAACACACCTGATTATTCAAAAACAGTATAAAGGAGTTAGTGCAAGGCCACAGGAGCTTTTGGCTGTGCAAGACCAGAATGCACACAAGCCAAACTCACTCCTTGGATGTGCCCTTTGCTATTTTTACCAATCATCCCAGAAAATCTACAGCATTTAAAGTTTGCTTTGCCTTTTTCACCTGCACCCAGCTGCTTTCTATAGCAGAACTGAGCTGGCAAAACCCAGCAATGTCTGTAAAGCTCTGGGCTTTGTCACATTTGGTTTTATTTTATATCCAAAGCACTGATACTATACTGATCGCTTTGTTCCACAGTTTAAATTCTGCAGTTTTAAATTGATAAATTGATAAATTGTCTAAAAAGACTTTTTTGAGATAGGATAATTTTTTTGCTGACTCTGTCATCTTTTTGGTCTTCCACAGAGATTCTGTAGTATGAGAGCCATTTTTTTCTGTAGTTTAGTATTTAAAATTCTGTGAGTTTTGGCATGTAGAAATTTTCTTTTGGTGTTTTTATTTGTGTTATTTCCCAGATTATCCTTGTTGTTAATCTATATATAAATAGTCTATTATAATGCTTAATCGGTTGTTAAAGGAGACCTGGCAGGATCTACTGTGCTGTAAAAGAATAATTAGCTATTTCTTCTTTGTTACCCTGAATTGAATTTTCACTCTGTGTCATATTGACTTTTAACAGTTTATTGAGAACCAGATTTGAGAAAGTCTACCTCTCACCCGACAGGCTAATCAGTCAATCTCTAATAGACCTGTGATGCTCCACAGCCACCAGCTAATAGATTTTCCATTGTTGTCCCTTCCTTGTTGATCAGATAATCTGTTGGAGCAGTTGAGCTGTGGCATGCACAAACGGCAATTTGCAGAGCATGAAGACCCTAAAATTCCCTTATACAAAGTTTCCATTCATCCTGACTTCCTCATTTGCCAGATTCTACCTGCCTTTTTTTTTTTTCTTTTTTTCTTTTTTTTTCCCTTTTTTTCCCCATTCCTCTTCTGATTCTGTTAAAAACTGCTGCTTGCTGGATCTAGAGATCCTGGAAGGTGGAAGACTGATGGTTCTGCCACTTTTTTTTCTCTTCATCTCCATGGAGCTGCTGTCCCACAGAAATCAGGAGCTGGCTCATTTACCTTTGGTTTATGTTGAAACCCTGGAGGCTGAGAATTTCAGGCTTTGTGTGCTAAAAGGCACTGACCCTCGAGCAAGCACCACATTTGACCTGAGACCATGGAACAGGCTTCCAAAATTGAGTGACAGCACTGGGGTTGTGAGTGTGTAGTTTGAATAGAGGTGTGTGATCTCACAAGGTGAAAAACTTAGAATTTAAGGGTTTAGTACATATTATATATATATATGTATGTAGTATTTATTTTATATATATGTGAAGCAATATGGAGGATTTAGGGCGTTGTCTAAGTCCTTCTTCTTCACTTTCTTCTTCTCGGTTTTGGGTGTTTTTTCTTATTGGGTGAAAGGATCCGCATTGAGGAACTTCCGTGGTTGGTTATTGGGTTAAAAGTATAAATAATATAGGTGTCATCTTGTTATTGGATAGTTCATGCTTAAGAAGACCTTGGAAAGAGTTGGAAGCATCCATTTTCTACCTCGTTAGTTGGAGCTCACAACTCTTATAAGAGTGTAATATAGATTAGAATAAATAAACACTGAGTCTGAACCTGAAAACTGTGTCCGGTGCATTAATCCCAGCTTTAACACCAAGAAAACAAGATGAGAAATCCACCTTTTAATGGTGCCCCGTGTGAGGATGGAACTCAGGACCTTCAGAGGTTTATCTGTGGGGTCAGAGGTTTATCTGTGGGGCTTTGGGGTCGCGTCTGCTCCTTTCTGCTTGGGGCACAGGGATGTAAAACGACCCCACCTGCTGCAGCTTTCTCAAGGAATGGCAGGGTGTGGGTGAAGCCTTCCTCTGTGAGGGAGCTGATGTTTGGGGAGCTCTCTGAAAGCCAGTAATCTGCCGTGAAATTTATGAATATAGAAATGGGCCCTGGCAGATGGGCGTTATTAACAAATGAGTTCATGCCGGCGAAGCGTGAAAGGAAAAGTAAAAACGGGGCGAGTGGTGTTGTTTCTCCGTAAGAATCAGACTCTGAAAACAAGATTTTGAGTTAATCTTGCATGCTACTGGGCACTGTGGGTCCAGGTAGGAAGCAAGGCCTCCTTCCTTCTGCTAGAACTGCTGTTAAAATTATGTCAGCGTGAAAGATAGAGCCAAAATATTGCATAGGAAAGTCGTTGGACTGTAAGAAGCATATTTGGGGTCTGTAGGTCAAGTGAAGATGTTTGAAGCTCTATCAGTAGCTCTGCAATGAGCAGCCAGCTTTGCACAGAACTTTGAGAGCTGTTTTCAACCAGGATCAGAAGTTAGCAGCTCCTCCTTTATTTATATATAGTCTTGATGGGTCACTAGATTGAGTTATTCATCCTCAGGGCAGGGGAAGAAGAGTAATTAGGAAAAAAATTCTATTTGTGACTGCGCACTGTGCGTTGTTTTGTGTCTGCACATCCCCACCCACCCTCCTGTCCTGACCATGGTAATTTTCAGAAATTTTAGCTTAGTGAATAGTAAGTTGTGAGGATGGGGATGTGGATGGACACATGCAGCCCTTTCTTCCCCCCACCACCCCCTTGCAGTTTTTCCCTTGCTGGGAATGCAGTTTTTCATAGTAATTGATTGATGCGCGGACAAATTACTTGTTTCTAGAAACAGTAGATATTTTTAAGGATAATTCCCAAGGAACGTATTTAGAAGAGGGAAAACACTGCCTTTGTAGTCATTTTTCACTTCTCTACTGGAACTATAGAAGTAATTTTAAGAACATGTTGCACATGGAAGTTTTGATGTAGCAACACATGCTTTGAACGTAGCAATTAGTTACTGAAGGGTGGTTGTGCCACAAAGCTGACTTTTAGGAACTCAGTAGACTCCAAATGTAGTTCCATATTGTTGCCTTGTTTTTGTGACTTTGGGCCCTGACAGTCAGGCTCTTTTAGACTGATTAGGCTTTGATCTGGTTTTACACTGTCTAGCCTTCATTGCAGTGATTTTTTTCTTCCCCTACCCTGGAATGGTGAGCTTTTAAAATTAAAGTGAAATGAGGATGGGGTTGGTTTGGTTAAACTCTCTGTTTAAAATCAGCACATGGAGTTCAACAGCTCAGTTCCAAGTTCTGAGCTTCAAGCACATGGTAAGGTCAGGCATGAGGAGAGAGCCCCTCCATAAGCCAGGGTCTTGGATCAAAAGGGAGAGAAAATGACCTGATCCCGGTAGGTTTGCCAGGAGAAAGATTATAGATAAATGGAAAATAAGTAACAGAGGCTTCTAGGGATATTTGGGGGAAATAAGTGTTTTCTGGTTAAGAGATAACTTAGATAAGCTCACAAATGCTTTTTCTTTCCACAAGTTCTGTTTTTACTGGTTTAAGCTCTAAGTGTTAATAAGACAAAGATCTTTAGCTGATAATGTTCATCAGAGTATTACACAGGCAGCCAGAACCTTTAAATTGTTCTGAAAGATGAAGAACTGGGAACAGAAGCCAGAAACTGCCCTGAAGGAACAACCCTGACTTGACAATTTCTTTTATAACTCATTATCCCTTTTTAAAGTCACAATTTTCATGATGTGCACTTCTAGAAGAGCTCTTGGGCCTAAATTTTCCTTGACTTTTGATTGTTATTTTTATGCTTTGCTGGGAGGTTTAACCCCTTGAGCTCCTGCCCAGATACACTCCATGGATGTGAGGTGTGGTCCTCCACCTCTCTAGCCAGAAGTGTTCCCTGTTTATGCTTAAAGCTCTTACAGACCTTTTGGGAAAAGAGGGTTCATTGTTTTGTCAGCAGCCTCCTGGAGAAGGAATTTAGACTCACTGGACCCAGTCTTGCATGCCATTTCAGGCTGTAGTAGAGCCCAGACAGCAGTGAAAATATCTTTTAAGAACTCAGGCCAGAATGATGGTGGAGCCTTCATCCTATGGTGTTGGCAGCTAAAGGCAGAAGATTTCATTATTCTTAATTGCAACTATGAATTGGGTTGTTTTTTTTTTAAATGTCGAGGATCCCATACACAGTAAAAGAGGAAAAAGAAGAGTGTTTGTCTGAAAGATTTTGGCCAGAGAGAGCAGTTGGCCACCACGGGCTGAACCCTTCCCTCTGCCTCTCTGAGGGGCTGAACTCCAGCACTTGCACTTGGTAGTCATTTAAAGAAAAAATCAAACCCCTGATTGGATTGCAATTATCTGCCCTCTGTCTTGGTAGGAAAGTGGATGTATGTGTGGAATAAAAAAGGATTAGTGGTAACACTCTACAGAAAGGGTTAAAACTACCCGAGCTGCACGTGGCTCACTGCAAAGCTCCCCTGCCCCTCTGGGGGCCAGGTGCAATCTGCCCTTCTTGCTCTGAGCTGGGGACAGTTGGCAGCGTGTAATGGCCATTCCTGAGAGGATAATTGCAGGTTGTGTTGGTTTTGGACTGCCTGGTTTTTGGTAGCCAGCGGGGCCACAGAGGTGGCTTCTGTGAGAATCTTCCACCATGTCCAGCAGAGCCATTTCCTGATGGCTCTGGGGATGGACATGGCCAAGGCTGGGCCAATGAGAGATGCTGGTAATGCCTCTGTGAGAACAGATTTAAGAAGAAAATCAGAGCAAAGGGGGGTGCACTGTTAATTCCAGCAAGAGAAGAGGTGAGAACATGTGAGGGAAACAACGTAGAGACACCAGCGTCAGTGGGGAAGGAGGGGCAGGAGGTGCTCCAGGGCCAGAGCTGAGATTCCTCTGCAGGCCATGGTGGGAGCATGGTGAAGCAGCTGAGACCCTGCAGCCCATGGGGATCCACAGAGATCTACCGACAGCCCATGGAGATCCATGGGGGATGCAGAGATCCACCCACAGCCCATGGGGATCCACGGGGAATGCAGAGATCCACCCACAGCCCATGGGGATCCATGGGGGATGCAGAGATCCACCCACAGCCCATGGGGATCCACGGGGGATGCAGAGATCCACCCACAGCCCATGGGGAGGTGCCCATGGCAGAGCAGGTGGATGCCTGGAGCAGGCTGTGCTCCAGTGGAGACCTGGAGGAGAGACAGGTCCCTGCTCCCAGGCTGGAGCAGCCTGTCCTTGCAGGGCTGCGCCCCATGGAAGAATGAGCCACCCTGCAGCAGTTTTGGGAGGACTGCTGCTTGTGAGATTGGAACCAGGCTGGAGAAGTTCACAGAGAGCTGTGTCCCATGGGATCCCCACAGTCTCACAGGGAAGGGCTCCTCTCTCTGAGCAGTGGGAGAAACCTCGGGTGAAGAACTGGCCCAAACCCCACACCCTGTCCCCTGCCCTGTCAGTGGGAAGGAGAGAGGGCTTGGGGGCAGAAAAGGTGGTTTTAAACGCTTATTTTACTTCTCAGTTTTCCTGCTCTGATCTTGTTAGTAATAAAATTACTTTATATCTCTGAGATGAGCGTGTTTTGCCCTTGGAGTGTTTTTGCTCAGTTGTTAACTCATTAACTCTTTGTTCAGTTTTCTCTCCTCTGTCCAGGTGTGGCAGGGGAGGGTGAGTGAGCAGCTCTCCTGGGTGCCTGGCATCTGGCCAGCACCTAACTACTACACAGGTTAAAAACAAACAAAAGCTGGAAGGAGTCCTGTATTTTGGGATAGCTTTCCCAGCAGAGAGCACACACTCTACCCCTGTATTTGAACAGTATTTCTTCAGGCACTTTTCTCACCTGATTTGTTGATTTCTGAGCACCTTGGAACATGGGGATGGTTTAAATCTTAGCTCATTTTGAAAAGTAAATCAAAGCATGTCTTGTGGAACAGCAGTATGTGTTCTGACAATGCTGAATAAAGAATAATAAATAAAAGAATATGGAAACTTAGCAAGTGATTGCAAATAGAGTATGTTTTCAATACAGGAGACACCTCAATGATGGGCCATGTTTTATGAATACTTCCCAAAGTGCTGGTTACATGTTTTTGTTTAATTTTTGCTGCCCAGTGTCTTAACAATCACCTGATTGTTTATACAAAAAGCTAGATATTGCAAGCTGGCTGAAGTTTCTGGCTTACTCCTTGGGAGCTTGATGCTTCAGAAACCACAATGGCTTTCTAAGGAATTGCTGTTCTCAAAATCTGTCTGTGGTAAACTTCCATAAGAAACAGTCAAGGTAAACTGTAGAGGGAATATTCTGGGGTCTCTTTGGAGACCTCCCTATGTAACAGTGAAATGGGAAAGATTTATGTTCTCTAAACCACATGTAAGCAGCTTCTGCTGAAATTGTCACTCTGAGGTATTTCAGAGAGGTTGGCCAGGTGGCTGCCCAGGCACTCTGGAGGTGGATCAGAGAGGGGCTGGGTGTAGTCTTGTAGTCCAGCTGACAAGGGGTTGGCTCTTGGGAGCCCTGGGTTTAGGTTTCATCTTTCAGGCTGGCAGACGAGGATACTATTATTTCATTAATGATCTACCCAAACATGCCTACTTATCCTGTGGACTCCTTTGTTTACAAAAGGAAATGATCCATTTAATGAGTAATAGCAAAAGCAGGGGAGAAGGGAGAGAAACCCACTCCTACATCCATTGGGACGAATTTCCTTGCAGAGAAAAGCCTTCTGTTTCTCATAACGAGTTCCTCTGCAAATAGAAGCACATCTTGAGTGCTCCTGCTGTGCCAGTGTGTATACATTATGTATATTAACATAATTGTGCAATAGGTGTAGAATATGAGTAGATGCCACTTGGATATAAATGCATAGGCTTTGCAAAAACGTGGGGGGCCAGTTGGTCATGAAATATGTTAGCTGGAATCTCTTCAGCTTCATTAATTAGGTGAAAGACTCCACAATTCCTAAGGAATTCATCCCTGTGACATTCTTCCTCCTGTTTCTGCTACCTGTATCTTTAATGTAATTATTTCTGAAATCCATTAATGCAGATCAATTTGTGAGCATGTAACGTAAGCAAGGTGGGAACACCCAAATCATTTGAAAAGGTTTTGTGGCACCTTCCAGGGGGACAGGGTGTCAGGCTGTTTATGAGAACAGTGGTTGCATGTGACAGCACGTTTCCTGATTGCTGTAATAAGAAAGGACAGCAGTGCTAAATGGATAGGCAGAAAGAAATTTGAGACCAGAACACAGCGCTTCAGCTCTCAGAGACAAATGAAGTGTAGAAAAGGGAGACCACCTTTCTTAGACACAAGGTCACTAATTCAAACAGTAGTGGGATCATTGCAGTGACTCCTACACATGCTTTGAAAATGTAAAGCCAAAGCACCCAATTAATACATCTGACTGGTAGTGATCAGGAAAATACACCATTTGCTTGCAGTCTGCATCTGTTACAGTACCCTCAAAAAGTCACTGAGATCAGGATCCAAAATCCTTCTTGGAGAAAGATGAGAGAGAGGAATAAAAGGCCTGAGAAAAGCAAGAAAGGTGGAACTGGTGTGAACAGCTCCATTTGTATCTGTGCATGATTTGTCATCTTTCTAAAATTCTCCCATTGCATTTGCCTGTTTGCAGGGTACAAACTGTTTCCTTCCCAAGCCTTCCTGTGCAGAAGCCAAATATTGCCAGAAGCTCTCTGGAGATTTGGCAGAGCCTTGCGAGTCTTACACTTTCCGCATGTTCACGTGGAGGGGGAAAAAGAAACATGATACTGGGGTGGCATTATTTATTTTGCACCATCCTGATGTACCATTTGGTGTCCCTGTGTGCTCCACAGCTGTAACAGTGTGAAAATAAGGAATTTTTACATGGTTTGGTGTTGCAGCAGCTCTCTTGTTAGAGGGTAGAAATGAGCTGAGACACAAACTTCTTGTTTATCACAGCATGAAAAGGGTCCTGGTTTATTCCTCTTTACAGTTCAGCTGTCCTGACTCCAACCATTCACTGACTCTGGCTGCAGCAGCTCCTACTGGAGGTTTCCCCTGCAGCCTCTGATTGCTGGTTATTTCCTGCTAAATACTGACTGCAGGGATTGGTTTGCACACTGTGATTGCAGGCTTTTACCCAGCTAGACTGTGACTGCAGGGATCGGTGTGCAGACTGTGACTGCAGGCTTTTACCCAGCTAGACTGTGACTCCAGGTTCCAACACCAGGCTCTGACTGCAGACCCTGACTCACCTCACAGCTGTGATTCTCCCTCTCCAGGATCCTTCTTCATGATTGCCCCATCCATGATCTTCAAGGTTCCTCTTCCTTCATTATTCCCCCTCACCAGCCAACCCACTCCCTTTAATCACACTTATCTTTGTTGGATACAGCTGTGACTCATCAGGGGCAAGGCCACCTGTCTTCCCTTCTCCTGCTGTTGGGGAATACATTTTCAAGGGATATAATTTGTTTTTTGCCTTCTATACTTCATTTCTTCAGTCCTGCATTACTATTTCATTTGAATGTCTATGTGAAACTACGTTGTTAGGTGGAATCATACTTTCAGTCAGTTTTTATCCTAAAATTTGATGGAGGGGCAGAGTAAATAGTAATTCCAAGTGCCTTCTTTGAATTTGTATTAAAATGTAGCATGCTCCTTTTTCCACAGTGATTTTTAAGCAGCTTCACTCTCTTTCTGTGTTACTCTTGCTAGCATGTGTCTGTTCACTGTCACCTTCTGTTTGTTCTGGGGTTTTTGTAAGTACTGTAGGTGCCAGGATGAGCCTTTGCTTTGTGCATGTCCTAACGTGGTAGAATGGCAGATCTTTCTTAAAAACCTCTAGGTTCTACTGTAATAGTAGTGACAATCCTAAACTGTACATAACAACCCCATAAGCACTTCCTAGTTTACTGCAAACAGCTTTTGTTCATAGTATATACCTTACTTTTTGGGGTTTTTAACAAATTAAAACATGTGAAGTCAAGATAAAAATCCCAAAGTATTCAGGTACAATTAAAAACAAATTTCAGAAAGAAACACTGTGTACTTGAGTCATTTAAAAGAAGAAAAATGTGGGTAGAAATCTGTATTGCTGTTTAGATGGAAAACATGTCAAATATGCATGAAACTCTTGACCCAGGGGGTGGAGAGGTTGAAAAATGGAATGCATTTTTTTTACCAGCTAAGGCAAACCATTTGCTTTCAGTCTCACCTCTATTCTGATAAAAGAGTTTCTTGAACTCAGATGCTTTTCAAGCAGAGTTGAAGGGCACGTTCTAATTTTATTTCTTGGAGAAAGTTGAAATGACAACGTTCTCTTCGTATTCTCAGTGCTGCTTTAGAGCTGGGAAAAAGCAAGAAAAAGCAGAAAAAACCCCACTCTGTCTGCTCCCTCTGCCCAGGACTGCTGACAGCGTGTTTTATGGACATTGTTTGTATTTCCTTGCTCTCTAGTAAAGCCACATGGAGCTGAGCACCAGGCAGGGACCATGGGGAACAGCCCATCCTGCTCCTCTGGAGCTGCCACAGAACCTGGAAATCCAGGACCTATGAAGGAAGGAGCCACACTGGGGACTCTGCAAGTTCCCCTTGCATCTGCAGTGATGAATCTCTGGAAAACCTTGCCATAAAGCCTATTTCAGCCTTTGCTTTCTCATCTCCTCTGTTTTTAAGGGGACTCTGAAAGACTGAGGCCAAGATTTAGAACAAGCTTGCCTATAGCTTAAGAAAAGCTAAAAGTCCTTATGTCCATTTGCAGCTGCTTAAGGAAATTGTTCAGACTGGAAAAGGTGAAATGTCACACCTGCTTCTTTACCTAGGTTTTCTAGAAACCTTCCCCATAAAACCCTGGAAAAGTTGAAAACCACTTAGGGAAAGACGTGTGGTACTGTAGTGGCTGTTTGAAGGCAATGTTGAAGGACATCGGGTTGTATTCCCACAGTGAAGAGGTTTTCTGCATATATTATGGTCATGTGGGGATTTATGTCATTGTGAGTCTTTAGCCTCTTCATTTTGGACCTCCACAATGAGCAAACAAAAGCAATTTGGGATGTGAAGGTCATCCTTTTCTGCAGAGAAGGAGTAGGTTTTCCTTCCCTGTTTCTCAGCTTGCTAAAGGAAGGCATGGTACCTTCACATCTGTTCCTTTTTCATGTGGCTGGCCTGTAACACAGTTTTACAGTCTGTGTGTAGGACACACACACACTCCTGACATCTGCAACAGCCCCTCTTCTGTTTGAAATTAATGCTGTTCTTATTTGCAGGAGTAAAAAAAAAAAAAAAAAAAAAAAAAAAAAAAAAGTACTGCTTTTGTACATTCTCATTATAAGACTGGAATTGTGCTGATAAAGAATGAGCAGAAATGAGCAAACAGCCACTCAGGGAGAGGAAAGAATGGTGTGAACACCTTTGGTTTGGCTTTTTGGCAGTCACTGGGTCAGGTTCTGTATCATTCAGTATTCAGAGATAGGAAGCAGTGCTGGTGATTGATCTGTTTTATGTTATATGTAATACTGAAGAATTGAGGGCTCTTCCATTGTATAAATTCCTTGCAATTACTTTTTAGGTTTTTCCTAATCTCCTTGTAATTAAGAGGGGAGGGAACTTTTCAGTTAACTGCTGGTGGGAAAAGGTTAATTTAATTCATTTGATCATTTATCAGCTAATAAATTGTAATAGGAAATGTCATTACTCTGTCCAGTGTATGCTGGTTACTAGTTCTGGTATTTGGTTCTTGTCCAATATTCATAACTTGTGAGCCATGGTTTATTTTTCTAATGGATTTTATGCCTCTTAGTTCATTTTGCCAGTGTGGTAAATTTGTCCTTTCACACAGCAAGTCCTGTCCCTGTATTATGCATGAATCTTCCTTCTTTTCAAGGCTTCCAGGTCTCCAGGTCCATAAATATTCCATGATTAGAAAGCCCCTTATGTTTCCCCTCTGGACTGGAAGTGGTTTAGAAAGAGGAGAGGTTACAAAAGTAAGGGGGTGGGGGAAATGTTGAGCAATGATTCACTTCATTCTTTATATTAAAAAAAAATAATAAAAATCCTCCTGACTTTCTCCTTCTCACCTCTATTTACAGCATGTTTGGGCTGCTTTTTACACTGGAGTGGGGCATGAAACTATTCTATTATTTAGTTCCTGATGTTTCAAATGTCCTTGGAACAATCTCAGTGTCAAATATCAGAGAATGGGAGGAGAAGAGATAACAATGGTTTGAAGTCAACATGTTGTTAATAGGATGTTATTTGTGAGATAAACCAGTGATGGTGTAATGATACGGAACAGAATGGAGCGGTGGCAGGCAGCATCAATAATAACAGGGCTGAAATATTTATTGCTTTCTTCTCCATGTAACAGTTGTAGTTTTAATTGTTCATTTTTTTCTGCATCCATATGATGTCTCTTTGTCTTCGTGTGGTGCAGTTGTTTTTATGAAGCTTTTGTAACTCTTAACATCCTATTGCCAGAGCAACACCTGCTGGCTAGAATTGATAGAAATGTCATCTGAATTTCTTTGCTAATCTTCTTTCTTTCCTATTTATTCAGGCCATAACTATTTCCTTCCTCAGGTTTGAAGAGTTCTGCCAATTGTCAGTGCAGAGAAATCACCATCAGTATCTCTAAAGAGTGTAATTTTCCCTCAGGAATTAAGAAACAGGGTGCAGAGATGGGGTTAACAGCATTTTTGTACTCTCTTTTCCCTAATACATAAATTTTTCCTCCTGGACATACTATTTCAGTTCCTATCACAGTTCTCATGCCAAAACAGAGTATCTTTGAGCTCTGAGTGTCTCTTAAAAATGTGTGAGCCAACTTTCAAAATGACCCCATGATGTGATGTTTCAATCTGTTCAGGAGATGCCATCAGCTGGGAGAGCAGTGGTGCAGCCCCTGGGATGGGAAGGGATGGCTGAGTCTGTGAGGGGAATTTCTGACCTTGTAGAAACAAGGTCAGTATTGTGTTACCAGGGAAATGAATATGAATCCCTTAATACATGCCAAGAGAGGGAACAAGACCATGGGGGATATGCTTCCCCTGCAGTTCTCCCACTGGACATGATCTGCTTTTTTCAGTCGTGTTGTGAGTCTCTGAGAAAATTAGTTTAAACTTTCAAAGTTATAAATAAATACACAGAATGAAAGGCATGATGCCATCCCATGTCCAGCTGGGATTTATGTGAGGCATGAAGTGGACATTTTGTGACAGAGCTGGATTGGCCTTGCCCGAGGACTTGTGAAATGCTGGTAAAAGATATTCTTGGAAACATTTTTGTGAGGTTATGAGGTTTTGCTTTAGCAAGCGTGATTTCATGGTACCCACAGAAAGGGAGAAGGAGAAGGGAGACCTCTGTTAAAGGCTGGGAACCGTCTCAGGCAGCCTCAGCCACGAAACAAAACCTTGATGAGGGAAAAAACATGACTTTCCCAAGAGTCCTGCAGCACATCCCTAGCTCAGGAGCGGTGGCATTAAGGTGTTTGTTGTAAATAAAAGCTGCATTTTTGAGGAGGTTGTTCCTTAGGTTGCTGGGGAGTTGCAGGTGGCAGCAGGCTCTTGCTGGGTGCTGTGTCAATGGTGAGCTGGGGCACCAGCCCTGCACACTGCCCAAATTACGTGGCTTGCACAGCGCTATGGAAGGAGCTGGTGCTGATCAAAGCCATGGTTTGGACCTGCATTTTTCTCCACTGTCTGTTTAAATCACGTGAAGACAAGGTACTGCTCTGAACAGCAATGGAAACAAATAAATGATCATTAGGCCCACGGGAGCTGAATGCTCACTGCTGTAAGCGCTGCTCATGGTCTTCAGTGTGGTGTCTTTTGTGGAATCCCAGAAAAGTAGAAAAATGGTCTGAAAGAGACTCTTTACATTTAGAAACTCAAACTTTTCACCTCATAGTGGATTGCTGCTGGCTTCAGCTGCAGGTAACCACTTCCTGTTTTTTTCATTAGTGTGAAACCTCAGAGGTGAAAAATGAACTTTGCATATCTCTGCAGTCTGCACATCTCAACACAGCCACCTGCTACCACCTGCTGTAGAAATTCACCATTTACCATTGCACATCGGAGATCGGTGAATGATACATTGAACTGTTTGAATATCTGAAATAAAAGCAAACAGAGTGAACAGATAATTTGTTACGCTCTTCAGGCTGATATTAAAAAAGAAAAGCAGCTCACTAGAGAAGGAGAAACTTCCTCTTTATGCACTTAACATATTTCTGGTGCTTTGCTTGCATATGATGGCTTAACTATGCAATATAGTGTGGGAACTTAACTGCCCAGTGTTTCTGCTCACTGTCCTTTGTCACCTTGCACTCTTGTTTCCAAAAGAAGTAGGAAGGGCCAGACTGGATTTTCAAAGCACAGTTCTCATCACTGTCCAACTTCTAATTATTCTACTACCTCTGCTCCTGAAATACGGAGATTTTTCCGTGCTGGAGGCTGGAAGGAGGAAGGGAAAGGGTATTTTTAGCCAGGAATGTTTAAACCTTTTTCTTCCTGGCTTTGCCTGGTGCTGCCCTGACCTCTCATAAACTCGAGGGAATTCCAGGGCTGATGTGGAATTTACTCACATTTTTATTTGAAAGCTTAGTATTTTGAGCCGAGAATAATTTACTGAGCCAACTTCTGCCTGCCAGTGAACAACTATGGTGGCGAAATTAGAAGGGGAAAAAGGAGTTGTAGAGAGAATTAATAGGAGAGGAGGGGAGAATTTTAAAACAGTTCTGACACCCCCATTTTCTTGGGAAACCCTGTGCCCAGCAGCTGTGTACATGGCTCAGTCCTGATGTAGGTCTTGAGAAGGGAATAGAACAACCTGACCCCAGTAACTAAACTGTTAATTAAGTTGTCATAGGGGTCATGTGAGTGGAAGCCCTGGCATTACAGGGGTGGTTTTACTATAATCCTCAGTTGTTCTTTGAGCAGTTGCCCAAATAGACCTCAATTTGCAAAAATGTGAGCCTGCCTGTGAGAATTAATTTATTTATTTGTGTAAACAGCAGTTTCACAGCCTGCAGAGACCCTCTGTGTGTGCTGGGCAGCTGGAGCAGAGAGAGTGCTCACACCTGGGCAGCTCAGGTGAGCTGCAGGAGAGTTATTTGAATTTCCTGGTGTCTGCACCGTAGCAAGGATAAAATAAAGATATGTTCTGAGATCCTGATCTCTGCCCATCCCAGGACAGGGAATGCCAGCTCCTCATGCCATCAGCATGGTCTGCACTGGGGAGAGCTGGGCAGGGGCACAGTGCAGTGTTTGTCCTACAGGGAGCTCTGAGATGAGCCTGGAGCAATCCCTCACCATTCATCCCGTGTTCCCAAGTTTGGCAGGGAATTTTTACTTCAGCTCCTGGCTCCACCAGCAGCAGAGTTGTTCTGGCTGTGGGAAAGGAGAAGTAGGAAGTGTCAGTGAGGATTTTACGGTGTCTTTGACACGAGGCTCTTTGGTAGGAGAAGAGGGTGAAGAACAGGGGAAGTGCAAAGGCCACACAACTTGAAGTGGACCCAGAGAAGGATTTTTGTATGGAAAGAAGCAGGTTACTTTACTGTGCACTATGAAGGAGGTAAAAAAATTCCAAGCAAAAGCTTGAGCAAAAAAACATGTGAACCAAAAGGGAGTTTATTGACATATGTGTTTTCAAAGGCCTTGTATCACAGTCTTTTTATTAACTCTTTTTCTTCAGGTTTTACTGTGTGCTTATTCCAAAATGAGCACCTGATTTTTGTGCCTAGTGAGCACAGGAATTGTGAGTTTATAGGTATTGGCTTCCCTCTGTTTGGAAAAAGGTCAGCTGGTTTCATAAGCTGCCGTGATTCCTCATCTCACTTTTTAGGTGAGCTCAAACACTTTGGAGACAACTACAGAATTTTTTCAGTCAGACATAAATGAGCAGAAACTGAAATTCATAGCTTCATCTATAGTGTTTTCTCTAAGAGTCCAAGGTAGAGCTGCAGGTGTTGTTGAAGTAAACAACAAATCAGTCAGCTAGTGGTTACATTTTAATGTGGTTTTTACAGAGAATTTATTGGAGCCCAGGTTGGTAAGTGCAGGTTAACAAGCTCTTTCTGTGCCCTGCTGTATTCTTCCTGCCCAGATGCTGCCAGTTGTGCCAAAAGGTGGAGGGATTTTGCAGCAACCAAGGAGCAGGATGGGACTTGCCAAATACTTGTGCAGTTGATGCCAGAACTAAAAACCTCCTGTGGCTTTGGCTGCTTTATTGAAAATGCAGCTTTTTATTTTCCCTTCCTTTTTGTCCTGCTTTCTAACAACGTTGCACAGTTGCAATGGCAGCGTCCAGCTGTCCAAATACCTGTGGGCTTTTTTTAGGTGTGTGACTTAGACCAGGAGAAAAATAAAAACAACTGTGCAGAAATTCTGTCCTTTCCCTACCCTTGTTCCCTTTATTCAGGAAAGGCTTGTAATTGTTCCATTTGTAATTATTTCCATCCAATGAAAAAATAGTTTAACAAAGGAAATAACAGTTCCCTTCCATGGACAAGCAGAATAAGAAGTCATGTCAGTTCCTGTACAATGCTAGAGTGAAGGTGACATATTTTTAATGCTGTGTGGAAATTGTCTTTACTTGTACTGCAGCAACACTGAAGACATCAGTTTAGATTAATTGATCTCATTTCAGTGTTTGTGAAATGATTTCAGTGTTTGTTAGGGTAGTGGTGAGAAAACCCAAGATCTGTAGGGGAAAAAAAAAGCTGAAGTAGGTAGAATATTTAGCAATGTTTATATCTGTAATTTTTAAGCTGTGAGTGAAAGAATTAGCCCTCTGTGTTTGCCCTTTTCTCTTGCTGGTTTCGGTGCGTCCTTTCCCACTGGATTCCTGTCAGCGAGTTGTTCCTGCAGGGTTTCACAGCCCTGAATCCCAGCCCTGCCTTGCCTGGGAAGAAGGATGGATGCTTTGAGCCAGCTCGGGGCTTGTGATGCAGATGAATGTCTCAGCCTCTCCGGGGAGGGCAGGACGGCGAGGAGGCAGAGCTGCAGCTCCATTCAGAGCTGTTTGCAGCTCGCCTTTGTCGAGCCCCGGGCAGGGCTCCCTTGGGTCACACATTTGCACTTGTTTGGAACGGGGCAGGAGAGCCCTTGAGAGGGCCAGAGAGGGCTGGGACAGAGCAGGGAATGCACCGAGGGGTGGGAAAGCAAAGGGAGGAAGGACTAAAGCTCCTTCAGGCAGGCAAAGGAAGGTCAGAGGTCTCCCAGGACCTCGCCCTGCCTTTGTGACCTTTTGGAGGCTGTTGGCTGGGATGATTCCCTGCCTGAGGGATTGCCGGCATCTGCAGGCATTCCAGCAGCGCTTAAACACCTGTGTGTTTGCTGCTGACATTTCATTAGGACGAGTAATGAGCCTGGATATTAAATGTCTGCCTTTCTGGCTGCTCGGGAGGGAAAACGGGAGGGGGGGCTGGGCTGTGTCTCGGGGCTGGTGAAATCCTCATTTCTGTTCCAGGCCGGCTCTCTCCCCTCAGCAGAGCACAGAGAGCAGACCCAGCATCACCAGGGCCAGCACCTGGAAACTTCTCCCCTTTTTACAGCCGTGGCACGGCTCCCCTGTGTCCATTCAGGCCCTTCCTAGAGGGACAGAACAATTCAATCAGGATTCCCTAGGAAAAATGCCCACACCCGGGAGGAAGTTTATTCTGCAGCGTGCAGTTGCAGGTGATTCTCCTGTGTGCTGTGTGGGGATGGATCGTGTCCCACGGTGGGATATGGAGAGGCTGTGCAGGAATGCCTGCCTGGGGAGAGCATTGCTTCCCTCTGACACCAACCTGGAGGGCTGGGGAGCAAGGTCATGGGAGCTTCCTGCAGGTAAATTCAGCAAGTGAGGTCGCAGAGGGTGAAATGCCTCCCTGCTCATCCTGGGTGTCAAAGAATGGCCTGTGTTTTGAAGCTGCTTACACCGCTGGTGCACCTACAGCACAAACACGGACTTTTTCATACCTAATAAATGTCAGGCTTAAACAAACAAACAAAACCCCAAGAGTGGGTTAATGAAAATTTATTCTTTGCACAAAGACGTCTCTGCCTACAGGCTGATCTTGCAGCAAACTGCACTTCCAAATCTGAATCCGTTTTTGCTTGTACAGGGGAGGGTGCTTAGACTTACCCTAACAGAACCTGAAAGGGCTGGATTGCTGAGAAGGAAATGGGTGCTGTGTACACCCACAGTGCCTGAAACCAAGGCATAATTCTTCTCTGGGAGTGCTTTTTCACAGCAGAGATGGCAGCTGTCATTTTGCTGCTGTGTTGAGCCCCGCTGAAATAAAATCTGGTGACTCGTACCGATGTTCAGAAAAATTGATGTCGCTTTGTTTATGCAGTAACATAAAGATGTGCTGCTCTCTGCAGACAGTTGGCAAGCTTCTGTGCTGAACAGCTGGGCTTGGGATGGTTTAGACAGGCTGCTGGAAGTGCCTTTGTAAATTTTAGGAGGTGTTAAAATTATACTCCAACAGGCAAAGATGGGCTTCCATAACCATTGCTGATAAAAGCTTACTGAAATAAGAGGGCTGAGATGCAGATGTGGACTTCTGAGTGTCCTGTTTGTCACTGTTGGCTGAAGGATAAGAGGGGTGTCCCTTAAGCCTGTAGTGACTTTAATTGGAGGCATGTTATGTTTCACTCTATCAATATGAATCAAAATGAGTTTACCATGATGCAGAGAACAGTTAGCTGGTTTTTTTGTTTTTTTTTTTTTTTTCCCCAGCCCTAGGGAAATTATCACAAGACTGTTTTATTTCTTTTGTTGCTGATGCACAGGACAATACCTCCATGAGCAGCATTTTCAGCTCTGACAGTAGCTGGCCTATATATCACTTTGGCATAGAAGTATTGTTTGGAATGTGAAAACCACATGTACCTTACATAACTGTGCTGCTCTTGCCACCCAGGCAGAAGTTTATTCACAGAAAGTCTGAGGGCTGCTTAGACTTCTTTATATACACATGAAAGAAACGGTGGGGTATTTTCTTGTTCTCAGGTGTCTTGGTGTTGGTTTCGTTGTGTGTCTGTTTTCTTGCCTTGGCTGCACTGCAGGTATTGGTGTCTTTGTGGATTATTCCTGAAGGGCTGTGTGTTTCCCATTTCCCCACAGCTGAGCCTCACAGGGGTGCTCACTCACTCCCCACTGATGGGGGAGAGAATCTGAAGTGAGGAGCTCACAGGTTGAGGTGAAGACAGTTCAGTAGGTGAGGCAGAAGCCACATGCACAAGCCGAGCAAAACAAGGAATACACTCAACCCTTATCAGCAGGCAGGAGTTCAGCCATCTGCAGGAGACCTTCATCACGTGTGACAGTGGCTTGGGAAGACAAATTCCATCCCACTGCACTGCTCCTCCACACTGAGCACGATGCCATGTGCTGTGGAACAGCCCTTGGGTCAGCTGTCCTGGCTGTGTCCTCTCCTGCCTCCTGGTGCACCCCCAGTCTCCTCTCTGGTGGGGTGAGGAACAGAAAAGACTTTGATTCTCTGTAAGCACTGCTCAGCAATTACAAAAACATCCCTGGATTGTCAACACAGTTTCCAGCATAAATGCAGAATAGGGTGCCACACAAACCACTGTGGAAAAATTCACTCAAAACCAGCACAGATCCTTGGTGTTTTCACCTTTGCTCGAACATTCCTGTCCCTTTGCTGTCCTTTTCCCTTGGCAGAGCTGATGTACACACCAAATTGGTTCAGGGACATGCTCAGTCTGAACAGAAAACTTCCTTGAGACTGCAGTTCAGTCATTTTCACAGACAGACTCTGTAGACCATCAGATGCTGCCTTCAGCTGAACTGTCCTGCCTCTTCCTTCAGCATGTTGTGATCACTGGTCCCTCAAGCTTCCAGCTTCTCCTGGCTCTACCAGCAGTGATATCTCCTGTGTTCCTGTGGGTTGAGTGACTCCCAAGAGGATTTGGGTTTTTAACTCCCTCTCCTCCTTCCCTGACATCATAAGAGTCTCGAGTGACGCAGCCATGCCCATAACAGTGCAGATTTCTGGTGGGATTTGAGACACCAGAGCAGTGAGCTGCTTTGGCAGACTCCATCTTGGGATGGTGTGATTTGGCCACCAGACCCTCCTCTGCTGCAGGATCAAGCGAACAGGATAATCATGTCACAGCAGTCCTGTGGATTTCTGGTTTTACCAGGAAAGTGTGTGCTGGGCAAAGGCTTCTCCTGTGTCAGGGCTGGGGTAGTTTATTGGGGGAAGCAGTGGAAAGCAAAGGGGGCAGAATGTTTACTTTCTTAATACAAGTGATAAAATTCCTGGTTCTCACTCTGATAAGATACCAGAGGACTTGTGACTATCTGGTATTTCTCTAATACCCAAGCACAAATGAGAGTGCAGCCTAGGAGAGCGTGGGGAAGTTGTGCACTGGCAATGTTAAGTCTCCTCCCCGTCTCTAAGTTTTAGACCTGAGTGCAAGTATCAGGATATGGAAGATTAGATTTCCATACCTTCTGATCTCTAAACCTTCTGTGCTTCTTTATCTCTGACTGTCTGTTTCTGGATACAGGTTTCAGAACCAAAAGAGTTTGTACTGTGAAAACTGAGGCCAGGGAGGAAAGCTCAAGCAGACTTTTGGAAAGACTCTAGAAATGTAAAACCTTGGAAATGTTTTTGTAATCACAGAGAAAGCGCTTTTCAGGAGCTGACACCCCTTTGTTAATTAAGACTTTTCTTTCTTTTGAAGTTGTCAAATAGAAAAATAGAAAAGCTTTATTTTAATGCAGTCCATAGGGTTGGGGAAGAAACCAAGCTGGGGTTGAAGCTGCCTTGCAACCACGAGGAGTGAGAGCTGTGAGGAACTGGCCAAGCCATTAGTGGGGAAGACAGCACTGATTTCTTTGTTCTGACAACTGTGCCAAGATGCCACACACACGTGCTTGGTGTGCAGGTAATTTTTAAGCCATTAATACAACGGAGCAGGGAAGAGCAAATAAATCATCTTTTCCTGAGCAGGTTAATTGGGATTTTTGTCCCCCAGTGGGTTTTGTTTCCTCAGAGGGAAGGGCATGAGGAGTGGCTGTGCTGAGTTTTTAACCTGCAGGTGAGGGGGTGTGAGCAGACAGCCCAGGGAGAGCTTCTGACCCTCTGCTGAGAGCTCAGCTTCCCCCATTCCAATCTGGACACTGGAAAAGAGCATGTGTGACACACAGCTTTACTTGCCCTCGAGCTAAGATTATGATTTCATGGGCAGTGACAAATTCTCTGAAACGAGGCAGCGTTTTGGTTCTTAAAGTGCTTCTTCACTCTGGCTGTGCCAAATCAAGTCTGCTGCTGCAGTCAGAGACATTCTGAGGAGAAATACTGAGGGAAATCTGCAAAATCACTATAATTTGGTGGAGCAGATTGGCATAAATATGAGTGGGGTTTGTTTCTGCTGAGCATTAAATGGTAACAATCCTTTGAGATTCCTGCAGTCAAGGATCAGAAGAGGCCCAGGGGATGAAATGATGCTGTACAACAGGACAGGGGTCTGGGAACCCTTGTGCTTCATGATCCAGCACATTCTCAACTTCACAGGCGTGCATTTGCCTCTCTGTTCTGCTTTTCAGTCAAAGCAAACCTCTGGCTCTCCCTTTCTCATTAAAAAACCTCAAAAACTACTTCCTTAATACAAATGCACACCTGAAAAGAAAAACAATTTACAGGAAAAGTTGGTAAAAATAGGGTTTAATATGTTTTGGTTTGTAAAGCAAACATCTTTGTAACCCTTTCAGAGCCGTGCTCTGTCCTGCTTTTCAAAAGCAGTGCTGCACTGGAGGCAGGTGGGATCCCAAAAAGTGCAGAATGTTGATCTAATTCTTCTGTCACTGAAGTCAGAGCTACTGAATTCAGTAAGAGCAGGTTTATACCCATGCTTGCTTTGTTTGAGGAAAACAAATTAAATTCCAGTGCTCTAAAACTGTCTGTTGGTTTCAAAGACCATGGAATGGCTGATGTGTCACTTAGTTGTGATGAATCCTTAGATTTTCTCCTCAGTTCTGAAAAGTACTATTCAGTGTTTAGTAAAACAAATATTCCAGTATAAAGGTATCGCTTTTACTGCCTGAAAAGCTTGACTTTTTTTTAGACATCACTGTTTTTCAGTTCACTAAATAGGGGAGCTCCTAAAGTGGAATACTGAATGCTTCTTAAATGTGTATAGGGGAGAAAATTGTAGTTTTCACCCATGTCCAATATAAAATCAGCCTAGTTCATACAGAAACAGAAAAATCTTTAGTGACAGCTAAGAGGAATCAGTCTAATTTCATTTTCCACACAAACCTTTTTATGACTAATCTGAAAAAAAAAAAAAAAAAAGGGAAAAAAAAAGAAAACCTGTAGCATTTACCGTGTGGTTTTATTTCAGTGAAATGCTAGCTTATTCTAGAGAGCAGCAAAAGTCATCAAGGCTTTTGAAAAACGTGAATGAAAAAAAAACGAATTGGTTTTCATCTTCTTTTCAGCTTGCACGAGGGTTGCTGGGATAAAGTCCCAGCAGGTCCCTCTGCCAGCTGGCCTTGCACAGAATTGTGCATCTGCACCTGGGGCCATGTGAGATCCTCTTCTGCTCTGCTCATCCCTGACCATGGGGCGTTTTGGATGTCTCCAAAAAAGAGGGGACACTTTTTTTGTGTGTCATTAGTAGAAATGCCAAGTGATGATATCGTTTGAGTCTGAGCTACAGAATTATTTGAGATGTTTTTTTCTCTGTCACTCTGTGCCCAAGGCACAGAACTAGAACCCTGCTTAAATATTGAAACAAGGAATTCTGCTGTCTTGCCACAGCCAGCCAAGGCTCAGGCTGGCTGGGGCAGAAAACATTGCCTTTCAATTTATTTTCCATAGGAAATTCCATGTAGTGGAGGATGCTAACTGGGCTTTGTTCCCTTGTATTGTATTTGGCTGATGCCTGGTCTGTGCGTGAGCACTCATTTGTCCTCGTGGAAGTGGAAATTAGGATTTTAAAAACACAAAAAGAGAGGGATTTTAAAAACACAAAAAGAGAGAGATTTAAATGGAGTTTAAATCATATTGTGTTAGTTTTGTGCTATGCTGTAAACATTATTCAGATTCTAAGCTAGGGAGAAGTTCACACTGTAGATGTTCAATTTTATTCTCTCTTCATCTTACCAATAGTTTTGTCTCCTTTTTTTTTTGCTCCCTTGCTGCTCCTGCTGCACCTGTCAACCTTGGAGAGCTGGAATGATTCCCCTGGCAATGCCACACCAGTCCAGCCTTAATTCCTCTTTCTGTCTGGCTGTGGGACTGTTTGTAGGTGTCTGTAACACCCTGCAGAAGGCAGCCAGCAGCAGTTCTTCTTCTTTATATCTCTGCAGCTGAAATCCTGCAGAAGGCCTTGCTTGTAAAGATAAAGGTGCATTTCTCCTCATTAGGGAGGCAGTGGGTCTGGAGCCCTGAGTTATGTCAGCAGAACCACACAGTGACTAAAATGTTATTGCTAATAAAGAGCAGGCAATTATTTATTGCTAATAAAGGAGCACCTGCACTTTGCCTAGCCCAGCCTGCCATCAAGAGTTGTGCATTTGTAAAGTGTGTTAAATTTAGGGAAAATGCAAAGAAAATGCTGATTTAGCCAACACAGGGTGGTACAGAATGATGTTTGTGGTGATGAGGGTTGATTTTAAACCTCTGGCCCCAGAGGAGATGATCTGCGTCGTGCAAAAAGGCTGTTTTGGGAAGGCAGTGCCCTTCCCTGGCCAGTGGGATGGAGCACTGAGCTTTCACTCCTGCCCTCACCATTCGGGCAGGCTGAGCTCAACCTGGACCCTGGCTCCAATCCTCATCGTTGTGGTTTTACAGAGAGGAAGCTTCCTACCTTGGGCTCTGGATTATCTCTCCTTCAAAATTCAAATATTACTGATTAAGCCAAATGTACAGAGAGTTCATTTAGTTGCTTTTGGACTGATTGCCTGGTAGAGCTTTTTTTTCTGATTCATCTCATGGAGCTGTTCTACTCTCCTCCCTAATAAATATATTTTTTTTTTTCTCTTCCTTAGCACCTTTTGTCCTTATGAGCCCCTGCCCTGATTTCTGGCCACAGAGAGCCTGGAGAACAGCCAGGTTTCAGCCTTTGGATGCCAGGATATCACTGTCTGGGTCAGATTAAAGGCCCACCTTAACACAATGTCTTCAGTTCTGCCAGAAGGAGAGCTCCAGATAGCTGAAACAAGGCAAGGGTCTGAGCTCCTTCCCCTGAGTAGAGACAAGAAATTGCCTGACCTAGATGCAGTTCCTACTGTATTTAGTAATTCTCAGTGGATTTTCCTTTGAGTTTGCCATCAGTGTGCCTGTCCAGGCAGGGCTTTCTGTAGGTGACTCTATTTCTGTACTGCAAAGGATTTACTTACCGGTGTTTGATTTGGATTTTGCTCGTAATTCCATCAGCTGCTGCCCCAGCTCTGAAAATGGACAAAATACAAAACTGATGATCCTCCTCTGTTCACAGAAGGGCTGGAGGAGTGCCCTGAGAGATGGTGGCCAGTTTTGAAACCAGGATAAATTAGTTTGATCTAACAGCGAGGTTATGAGGAAGTTTTGTATAAAAGCAATGTCAAGCCTCACTATGAAATCGCAGTAATCAGAAGAAAAAAATGAAAGACTCTGGGAAAGAAGACACTGGGGAGCAATGGTATGGGCATCTATAGCTGGAAGTGTCCATCCATTATATAAGGAAAGAAAGCAGAAACTGAAATTTGTTGTTAAATGTTTATAGTCAAGGTTAATAAAGCATATCCTATTACCTGCTGATGTCATTTGCAGCAGAAATGTAAGTTGTGACTAGTGGAACTGAGAGCTGACTGCTCTCATACAAATTCTTTGTTTAGAATTAAGACTTCTGTCATGCAATGGAGTGAAAGAATAAAGTTATATTGTATCAAATAAATATCATTGTAACAGGAGCCTCAATAGGGAAAAAAAGCCCAACAGTGCAAAAGAAAGATTTTTTTGAAAATTACTCATATTCCTGTCTTTTATTTTCCTTTCCTCCTAAAGCAATTTTTTTCCCTGATGATTCTCTGCTCTTGCATTTGCTCCAGACTTAGCACAGCTAAGAATTAATGGCCTCAATAGGAACCAAGCTTCTAAAACTGCTTAACCAAAGTCAGTGAGATCTGCAGGGAAAGTCAGGGCTTTGTGTGCCCAGGGCTGCTGTGCTGAGTCACAAACAGCTGTAGCTGCAGCTCTGGG
The DNA here is from genome assembly GCA_013398615.1 of Brachypodius melanocephalos. Classification (NCBI taxonomy): domain Eukaryota; kingdom Metazoa; phylum Chordata; class Aves; order Passeriformes; family Pycnonotidae; genus Brachypodius; species Brachypodius melanocephalos. Next base: position 2,725,253 of record VZSR01001065.1, on the reverse strand, counting down.
AGCCTTGCAGGTGGAGCTGTGTTCCATCCATATCCACCGAGGGTTTGGTTTTAATTCTCTGCTTTTTCACCTGCATGCATCACACTGCTGCTAAACCAACACACAGCAAAAAGGCAGCACTGGAGCAGAATTATTTTGTTCAATTTTGCTCGCTCTAATAAAGGTTGAGTCTGATTTTTTGGCTCCTGTCATCAAGCCAATGGGAACTGCAATTAATTTGCTCTTGGTTTTTTTTCTCTTTTCATGTTTCCTTGGTGTCTTCTGACCTGCACGTGTCTCCTCATCTGACATGGTTTAGGTAAGTGTGTGTGCTCTAAAGAAATGTAGTTTTGTTGTGGGATTTTTTCCCTCCTCTCCCTCTCCCCTTCTGTACACCACATGGCATTCGTGGCTGTCCTGCAGTTTTTTGCCATCTGTCACTTTGCTGTTCCGTGGGCTGAGCTGTGAGGCTGCAGCCTCTGGGTTCCTTCAGCTCCAGATTTGGGGAGGAGGGTGATCTCACAGCCTCTCTGCAGGGGCCAGGGCAGTCTCCAGGTAAAACACTGATTTAAAAAAATGAGATTATGTCTTGACACTGAGCAAGGCATTTGCCACTTGGACATTCATCCAGGTACCAGTCAAAAGACTCTGCTTGTATATACTGGTCAGGGCTGTGTATGTCTAAGAACTGCTTCTGTTTTTGTAAAAATAGATGATGACAGTGGAACTTGGCCTGTTAAGAATCATTCTAATTTTTGTATTTGCAATTTTGTTAAGATTTGTTAAGATCAGGTGTGACTTTCTATATTTGGCAGCAGTTGTATCCCACCAGTTGATAAAGCCCAACAACACAATACATCACAGCTTGTCACCTACACCTATTGGGGTGAACCTTATGTTAGTAAAACAATTAATTAAACACCAAGACCTGATTGGAATTTTGAAAGAAATTCAGGAAAATGGAGAGAAATCTCTAATTACTGTTCATCTTGACACAAAGGAAATAAGCAGAGTTTTGCCAAGAATAAAACAAGATGCAAGCCATCACTGGTGGGATGTGCCCTTTGGATGGGCTCCAACTGCAACTGGGATTTCAAATACATTTATGTCACCCCATTATTGTTGTACTGGTTTACACTGGTGAAACGAGTGCTGCCACACAGGGCTGCCACCCCTACAGCTGATGAGACAAGCTTTATGGTGTTAGCTAAGTGACTGCTGAGAGAAAAGCACCTTCTCTTACCTAGAATTGCATTTTTGTCATTTTCCCCTTTCTTGTGCCTACAGATCAAAGGTGCAGTTGTTTCGTGGGGCACCTCCATGTGTATTCAGAGTCTACAGCACTTCCAAGCTCAATTGGAGCTGGAGAGCTTTTTAACTTCTCCAGAAATTTCAGTGCTAAAAACAAACGGTGGTTCATGAAGCCTTTGAAGGGCTGCTTGAAAAATCTCACCCTTTTAGGAAATATATTTGTATACATTTGAGGGGATAAATCCATATCACCGTAAATGAAGACAGAAATCATTTACTTATTGAGCAGTAGAGGTGCTGCCATGTGGTATTGACTCTAAAGCATTATTAGACATAGCCATTATTTTTAAAATTCAAAATGAAGTGGGTTTTTTATGTTTTCAGTGCATCTAGACATAGAGACTATGCTGGCATCTATTGAGGCTGTAATTTAGCCATGTGACTGAGACAAGTGAAGCACTTCCCATGACTGACTGACTTGTGTCCTTGTAATCTACTGGTGAGAGAAGCTTTAATTGCCATCACTGTGTGACTTTTTAATGGATTCCTTTTGTTAGAAACATGCAGAATGTGGAGATGCTGATATTCCAGGGCAGCATTTTACTCCTGCATGATGTAATAGAGTAGCTGCTGCCTTCACTGAGCCACGGTGGGTTTCCACTGATAAAAATGAGGCATCATTTGAATTGCAGAATAAAGATGCATGGACTGTCTCTCCTTCATGAGTATTTATGTGTGAGGAACATGCAGCTATACAAAGCCTGCATGCATAATGTGGGAGCCCATATGCCTGACAAAAAATAAAGTATAGAGGGCAGCCTACTTGTTAGATTTCCTGTGCAGGGAACAGATACTTTGTGGATTTAACATTCAGAGCTTTTGTGCACAGTTATCCTGCTAACTTCTGTGAGGCTGCAAGGTGGGGAAACAAGGACTGAAACAGAAAATAATCCACAGGGGCTGAGCTCCTGCATGGAGGGGTAGTCTCCATGGGCAAACCAGGACAGACCAACTTAGAAATCCCATTCCAGGAATCCCAGCCCATCAGCAGAGTGGCTGCTCCCAGGTGTTGCCCTGATTTTTACAGCCTTTTGATGTTCTTGCATTCTTTGGTGGAGCTTCTCACAGATTTCATCCAAACAGAAACCGCTCCTTCTTGTTTACACTCCTTTCTCTAAGGAGGAGACAAATGATGGACTTCTAGTTTGGCCAGCATGGTTGGAGAGGTGGTAACCTCATCCTCCAATCCTTGTCAGAAATCTATATAACCCCAAACAGAAAACAAACTCCCCCCTTTTTTTCCTTCTGAACTCGACTGGAGTGAGCCTCATGCTTTTCGTGTCCTACAGCACATCCAGGAATGGACGGTCAGGCTGCCCCAGAGCTGGGGAGGTGTGACAAGGTGTGGCAAGGTGTGGCAAGGTGTGACAAAGTGTGGCAAGGTGCTTCCTGCCCCGCTGATGTGTCCTGCCCTGCCTGTGCTGGGGTGGGCACAGGGAGGGCACAGGGAGGGCACAGGAGGGCAGCTCTGCTCTGGGGGCAGGTGTGCCCCTGTGCCTTCCAAATGGGATGCTCTGCCTCCCTGCACTGGTTCAACTGGGCAACCAAACATGAGGCAGCTGCCTGCAGAGGAACAAGTGACTTTCAGCAGCTCTGTGACCAGTGTTGGGGGTCTTTTCAGAGGTGGTTGTCCCAGCTAGAGAGTTTGGGAGTGGCACTGACCACGTCTGCCTTGCTGTGCTCAGAGAAACAGCAAAAGCAGAAGAATTTTGTCTTCAGCACATGAAGACAGTCATGCCCTGCTGCATGGAGAAATGCATCACTGACCTGCATTTGTGCTTCTGCAGGGACTCTGCTTGCTTCAGCAGAGCCAGGTGCTGTGTCACATGCCATCCTGGCATCTCCCACCCATGCAGGGGCAGCAGATTGGGCTCATTCTTTTCAGCTGTCCAGTGCCACATTCCCCAGCTGGGGAGGTACAGTGTGTTGAGTTTGTGTCCCCACAGGTTCTTGCAGCATTTAATCAGCAATATTTCATTACCTGGACTTTGCTGTCACAGCAGTCAACATACCTGTGATGCCTTAAGTTTTATCTTTCATATTTTCACATTCTGTGCTGCCCAGGGGTGCAGCTCTGAGCTCACAGTCAGGGTCACTCAGCTCTGCACACAGCACGGACACAAAACAAATCCTTTTCCTGCTGCACACCAAGGACAACTTTCAGCCCAAAAGCACAACCAAGGGTGGCTGAAGGGAGGAACAAGAAGAATGGGACCTGACAGCCTGGAGCTGGAATTGGACAATTAAACCCTAATATGCAAATGGACCAAAACTTATCAAAGTGTGAGATCTTGTGACCTGTGGTCCATTTTTGTGACCATTTTGTGTCCCCCTTGGGTGTATCTCTGGTCAGTCCCTGTCTTGCCCAAGGTGTATCCTAAAGGCCTTTCAATAAATATCTCCTTTATTCTCCAGCTCTGTCCAGTCTCTGTTCCAGGTCAGCCTTCCCAAGGCATCCCCTGTCGTTGTTGCCTCTTTGGAGGCCTTGTCTCAGCAGCTGCTTTGCAGGGAGGGATGGGGGTGGCTGTGGGTTGGCTCCTTTGAGCATTTGGAGATCCAGCAGAGCCACCCTCTGTCATTGGACACACTCTGCTCTGGGGCAGCTACATTGAATATCCACGCTCTGGGAGTCATTGCCAGGGAGGAAGATCTGTAACTCCTGTGAACAGGGTAGTTAGGATGAGCTGGAGCTGCTCCAGGTTATTGCAGATATTCCCTTTCAGAAGAATAGGGAATTCTGCATTCCATTGCTGCCTGTCCCTTGTGTGGAGCGATTCTGAGGAGCTGGGCACCAGTCTGGTGAGGGGCCAGGGTAAAGAGGCCATCAGCCACACTGCCCAGGGTCAGAGCTCTTGTGCCTAAACCTGTCCTGGGCCCTCCTAACCCTGCTCAGGGCTGCAGAGACAATGAGAAGGAACATTTGGGGCAGGAGACAGTTCTGAAGGGAGCTGTGCATCATTTGTGCTGTAGCAGTGCTGAAAAGTCTTGGTTATTTTATCTCCTGTGTTGAGCTAGCTTCAAACCATGTAATTAATGACTGCCTCTGTTTAAACTTGTCATCCCATTCAAGGAGGAGACAAACAGGCAAGGGCTGGGATTGAGGAGAGGGAGATGCAGACCATCCCCTGACAGCAGCAGCTGTCAGCTCAATCATTGAAGCTTTTGCTGCTGCTCTGAGGGGCTGGTGCTGCATGCTCTGACACTTGGGAAACATGACCTGAGAATTAATGGGCCGAAATTTCAGCCAAGGAGCTTGTGCCTGTATTAGAAAAAGGGGTGAACTTGGGCACTGGAATAGGTTACTAGAGCAGGTGGGGGGGAAATTTGCTCAGAGTTTATGGACAGTCTGGGAAAATGTGTAATTCAATATAGTTTTAGGTGCAGTTGAATCTGTCTTGTTAGCAGGGTCTTTAAACACAGGTCTGGTGAACTTAGCTGTGATTCAAATCCATCTCTTTTATTTTGTTCTTAATTTTTGCAGGCCAGAGGAAATGTCAAATGCTTGCTTAGCATAGAACACCTTTCCAGGGGCTCCAAGAATCCAGCTTACCTGACAGAATAGAAGTAGGATTATGGTATTAGTGTGTTACCTTTTCTTTAAAACCTTCTCACTGAATTTCCTCACTGTTGCATGACTCCTTCTGTGGATTATCATGACACTTCACCAAGCCGATAAGTGATGCAAGGAAAACCAAGATTTCAGGACACATTTTTCACTTCAACTGCCACATAGTGTGACAGACATTTTGCTTTGCAATTAGGCAGCATACTTATGTAGTCTAATCTTGCAGCAATTTTTGCTCTGTTAATAACCTATGAGTAGCCTGCAGCATGTTCTCTATACAAATTACTGAATTTCCCCTCATGAGTTCATGTGAACTAAAAAAAAATACAGCAAAAAAGGGTGAGAAAGACTGCATGCATAGAAAAGGTAAAATCTGACCTCAGGATCATAAATAATGACTCTTGAAAAATAGAGATGCTGAGTATGGCCTGTTTCAGACCTTAGTACTCCCCATCTCCCTGGGCAGTGAAGCACACACTGCAGTTTGGGTCACTTGCCCAGTGCCTGCAGCAGCCAGGTAAATCACAGCCCCAGGCAGCATTGCTTGTCCTTCCAGCTTCACTGCAAATCTTCTGGCCCTTTGAGGCCAGGAACTGTTCAATGCCTTGCCCTGGATTCTATAAATGGTGTGCAGAAAAGAGGCAGGGAGGGTGATCCCTCTGCTGCTGATTGTTCTGTCGCTGTGGGGGATTCACCTCCACTCTGCCTTTGCTCTGCACCTGCCCCAGCTGTGCCTGCATCTGATCCATGGGATCCAGGCTGGCCCTGCAAACCCTGCAGGTGCCAGGGGGATGCAGGACTGCTGGCAATCCTGGCATGGACAGGATCCAGGAGTGTGTCTGCCCAGCTGTGGGCAGGCATTTGGCTGCCTGGTGATTGTCCAGAGTGACAGAGTGCTTTACCATGATGAGCTGTTGTGTTTTTCAGCTGCGGCAATCACCACTGATTTTTGGGCTGTGGAGGAGACTCTTAGACTGACAGCCTGGGATTTGAGTGCTCAGGCTGGAGCCTGGTCTAGAGACACAGGAAATTCTGCTTTGCTTGAGGCTGTGTGGTTTCATCAGCTCTGCCTGAGCTGCTGTGGGTTCCAGCAGCCCATGGTCCTCGGATTGCTGCTGACAGACTCCTTGGAGAGGGTTATTCCACCATCTGGGACACAGCCAAGGGCATACTGCAGGCCTGGCACAGGTTCCATTAGCTGCTGGCACTGCTTGCAGTCTGTGGGCTGTTGCTTGGGCAGTCTGACCACAGAGATTTTTGGCAGCGACACTCCCAGGTCCCTGCAGGATGTGTGACCTGAGCAGGGGAGGAGTCGATGCTTTCTCTGCAGGCTCTGCTTGGAGACAGTCACAGAGGGAAGTTTGTGTAGTCCCCAGTTCCCCCAGGACTCTTGGAGAGGCTTTGGCGGCCGGGCTGCCTGTCCCCAAGGCGTGCCTGTGCTGGGATGGAAGGATGGATGCTCACAGGATGGATTCCCCATGTTGGCTGAGCTGGGCATTCATTCCCATGAGAAACAACCAGGGTGAGTTCATACCCACAGCCCAGCACCCCTGATGTCTGTGGGTGCAGAGAGTGCCCAAAGGAAGATTGCTTTTTGGAACATATTCAACTGAAAACCTGAGCCAGTGTCTCTTTTCAGTAGCTCCTTCTCTGTTTCAGTATCGATACTTTCTTTTAGTTCTGAATATTTTGCTTTTATATATATTTTTCCCCTGTTTTTAGATAAAGAACTCAATTTATTTTGAAGATTTGAAATCCTGTTTGTTCAGCTACTGTTACATCCAGCGCCAGAGTTGTCCTTCCTACACTCCCACATAATTTTTTTTTTCCTTGCAGAGAGATGGCCTGAGTGTTTGAGGCAGGTCCAAATGCAAAATCAATAAAAGCTCATTGCTGTACATGTCATGGTGTTAGAGCTCAGCTAGTGAGACTCTGCTGGGCCAGGAGCTTGCCTCCAGCCCCTTATCAGACACTCACCATGCTCTGGGCTTTGCAGCCACAGCACAAAGGCAGGAGTGATGTTCTGCTGATCCTAAGCAGCAGTGAAACTAAAATTGCTCTGGAATTTAGGTGTTTTACCAGCAAGTCACAATAGTAATCTTCCTCTTTTCCTTCTGAAAATTAAACAAACCAGACTGTGGAAACCTTTTTCTGTGAGGATTTTGCTCATTGACTATGAGACAGGATACCTAAGATGATTATTCATTGTTATTATTATTAATGCAAGTGTATGTTGCCTCTTCACAGCTCCTCAGTACTGAGTGCTCGAGGTTTGTGGGCTTTTTCCTCTCTTTAGCTTTCCAGTTTCTTTTGGAAAAGTAATGTAGAAGAGAAACTTCCTTGTGTTTGGATTGTTTTTCTCCATTCCTTAAGTCTGCAGGCTTTATTTTGGGGTCATTTTTGAATCTAAGAGATGAAGTTTGAAGGTTGTGAACTTTTCAGCTTACTAGGAAATCCTCTTTTGTAGCCAACTGGGCCATGATTCATTATCTTTCCTGCAGTTCTTTCTGGAAGGGGAAAATACATACATTGGGTGGGAAAACTGGATCTGGACAATGAGAATAGGAAGCTTAAAAAATTAAAACAAACATAGGCACTGTCTATCAGAATGAAATACTTTCTGTCTTTTACTTAATTTCTAATTCCCCAGATATTAGCGGAGTTTTTACGTATCCAAAAAGAGCTTTTTGCATTTGGAGTGTGGGTTTTGACGTTTGGGACATTCTTCCCAAGAAACAGGAATTCTAGACATAGAATTTCTTCCCAAGAAATAGACATTCTTCCAAGAAATAGGCAGCAGCAGCTTCAAACACACACAGTGACCAGGGCATTTCAGATAGCCACAGCTCCAGGTCTGGGGGGATAAGGTGGTGCCTAGAAAATGATGCATGAAGAAAGAATGTCACTTACAGACCAGGAGATGGATAAATAGGGTAGGGGGAGGTGGGGTTTTATGGCACCATCTGCCTCTGTGATCTGGAGCCTCAGTGTAAAACCGTGGCTTGAGCTCTGTACTAAAGGTGAACAAAAGCCTTTAAATAGGGTAACTAATGGGTCAAACATATCTTCACTTGTTAGGTTAAGACCCACAAGTCATCGTTTGTAAGAAGGTAGGGGGTGGATTGGTCACTGGAGAGGAAAGACATTAAATTAAATGTGCTGAAGCAGCCACGTGGGACCCCTTAATAGTTTCTGAGTATTTTCTTAATGAAATGTAGCCTAATGCAATCCCACCCTCCCAGCCTGACAAACATCAGCTCTGCCCTTCTGAAGGCTCTCGTGTCACTGCTGCCTTTTAAATGATTCTATGCACTCTCTGCTGCTTTCTGTCACTTACAGCCCCTGGTTTTTGACATAAACAAGGGAAGATGTTAGTGGGAAGCTGGGACTGTCAGGCCTTTCAGTTTTGCTTTTCACCTTGTTGCTTGCTTATAACAAAAAGTAAGATATATCCAGGTGGGGGCTGTACAGAGACCGGTGGTACATTGAAACCAGGCAGCAAAAGCGAGGGGGGAGAACATCTGTGGAGTATGAAATATGGATGGGGATGTGAGTCTCTGAGGTCATGCTTGAATAGACAGTGTTGGAGGAGGTGGATCCAGGGAGCCTCAGCACTGGGTTCATCTGCTGGTCAGGACTCAGAGGCAGCGTTTGCTCTTTTGGGAACAAGGAGTAGAATTGGGTCAAACATGGGCACCTGAATCATTTTAAGAGCCATTTTAGAAAAAAACAGGGTCTTAGGCATGTCTTTTTAGCAAGATCAAAGGCCACAAGCCCTCCTAATAATTATGAGTGTGTGTGTGTTAAAACATGGCTAAAACAACACAGCATCTGCCCATTGCTCCTCAGTAGCATGCTCAGGGCTGAAATGCCAGACTCTCCTCTAACAGCTCAGGCCTGGTTTCTGTCAGAAAGGGGCTTTAGTAGGAACTTCTGAAACCTCCCCAGGGACAGTTTGTCCTTCAGCTCTTCTCACTTTCTGTGCAGGAACTGTCATTTTTCCTGCTTTCTGTTTGGTGGGGAAGGAACAATCCTTCTCCTCCTCCTTTTCAGCTCTAGAGATGGATTGGACTGGGGATTCCTGCACACAGCTCATCCCAGAACCTGCTCATCATTTGGGGAGCACTCACATGTTGGTTTTACTCCTTCTAGCTCTCACAGGTATTGCAAAATATTTTTCTTCAAGTTGTCTCTTTCTGTAGCTGCCTTCAGCTTCTGTTAAAGGTGTACTCAGTGGATGTTCTCCTGTTGCCTGGGCTAAATGCTGAAAGATCCAAACACTTAGATCTCCTATTTTCTCCCTTCGCATGAGTGAAGCACTTATGCTTCTGGAGTCTCTCTGATGCTTCTGGTCTCCAAGGCAGTGTTAGATGGAAGCATTGCTCTGCTCTGTGGGTCTGCCCATCACTGGCAGAGGAATTGCCAAGTTCCTTGGGCGGAGCAGTCTGCTGTGGGTACCACAGAGGGAGCACCCTGTTTAACAGCTGAGCAGGCAAGGATCAGGGGAGAGGGTGTATTATCACCATGCTTTGTTTCTGGCTGCTGAGGTGCAGAGTTTAAATGGCTTCTCAAATGTCTGCAGCATTCAGGTAGTAGGTTTTCTGCCTTTCTCTGTAGTCAGTCTTTTCTTTCACTGGATTATAATTGTTTTGAGGTAAAGATGCTTTTAGTTCTGGCCAACCGGTTTTAAGGAATTAGAAGCTTTTGACTTGCTCTTAGAAGTATTTGGGAAGGAAGGAGACAGAATCTGATAGCGTTACTGAGGTAGGAGCTGGGCTCAACAGGAGTGCAATGGAAGCTGGTTGGAATTGAGATGCGACAGGAAAAGCGGAGGTGACAAACACAGTCTGAAATATTTCTCATTATCACATAAGGATATGTGGAAGAAGGTCAAAATATCTGTTACCTCAAACTAAATGTGTCTGGAAGCGAATCTACCAGATGTGTCCCACTACATCAATCTCCATAGTTCCCCTCATGCTATTGTTTTCCTGATCTACTTTGGTTTTATGTTAATTGTGCATGTGCAAAATGAATGTGTTTGCTGAGGCAAGTTCCTTTCTGCAAGCTAATCCTTACTAACATTGATAAGGATTGTCCAACAAAGCCTGCTGAGTCCTCAAACAATAACAGAGAGCACTTGCAAACCTATGAAATGGATGGGGAGGTTTAAAATAACTCTCCTGCCCTGCTGTGTGCTTCAGCTATTGTCTGACTGTAATTCTGGAGAGAACTGCTCAAAACCATCCCTTCCTTAAGGGCTCTGCTAATCAACATAATCTGCTTTATAAAGCAGGACTGGGAGTCTAATAGATGTGTCTGTATAAAGAAAACTCTGATAGTGGAAGAGAGTTTCCCATCCCAGTTAGCATTTCAGCAAAGAGGTGAGGGAGTGACTTGGTGTGGGATCAGAGGTTTCTATCCTTTGATGGTGATTGTGTCCAGGCAGGGCCCTGCCATAGTGGGGACACTCACAGTGCCCAGCTTACAGCAAAGATATCCAAGCTGGAACCATTTCACAGTAAAAACAGTCTGTGGAGACACAGACCATGCTGTGGTCTGTAGGAGAAGGGAATGAGGTGATCTTGCCCCTAGTAAGTAACAGCTGTGTTAATTACCCAATACAGCCTCACCCTGATGAGTCACAGCTGTATCCAATATGTGATTAAAGGGAGTGGGTTGGCTGGTGAAGGATCATGGAGGAGGAACCTCGAGGAAGAGGGAACAAGAGGATCATGAAGAAGAAGGATGCTCAGGAGAGAGAATCATTGCTGTGAGGTGAGTCAGGGTCTGCAGTCAGAGCCTTGTGTTGGAACCTGGAGTCACAGTCTAGCTGGGTAAAAGCCTGCAGTCACAGTCTGCAAACCAATCCCTGCAGTCACAGTCTAGCTGGGTAAAAGCCTGCAGTCACAGCCTGCACACTGATCCCTGCAGTCACAGTGTGCACACCAATCCCTGCAGTCAGTATTTAGCAGGAAATACCCAGCAGTCCGAGGCTGCAAAGGAAACCTCCAGCAGGAGCTGCTGCAGCCAGAGTCAGTGAATAATTGGAGTCAGGATGGCTGAGCTGGAAAGAGGAATAAACCAGGACCCTTTTCATGCTGTGATAAACAAGCAGTCTGTGTCTCAGCTCATTTCTGCTCTCTAACAAGAGGGCTGCTGCAGCAGCAGGCCAGCAGAATTCCCACGAATACTTCTCAGAAAGCTAAATGCCACATGTTGAAAGACTTGGAATAATCTACTGCAGTGGAAAGAATTTGTGTCAGTGCCTGGGCACTTTTGCACTGCAGTGTGCGTGCAGCACATGGGCTGCAGATGCTGCACAATCAGTGTGCTGAGGGCCTGTGCCCAGGAACCCAGCAAAAAAGAGCAGAATTGGTTCAGTTTCTTGTAAAAGTAGTTCCCAAGGTGGAGCTTCCCCCTGTGCTGCTGCTTTAAGGGTTTTGTGTCTTCTCCCACCTGTGGGAGTCCCTGCAACAGCTGCAGAATGTGGATTTCCATATCCCCCTGTCAGACTCAGCTGTGTCCTGCAAAGATCCATCTCTGTGTTTTCCCTCAGGAGAAGCTGACTCTTTGATTGCACGTGCTGTCCCACTCAGGGCAGGCTCTAGCTAGGGACATTAATAATAAATAATGTCTCTAGAGGGGTCTTTCAAGCTGGGACCCCTCTGTTTGGTCCTGTTCTGGTGATGGAAAGGTGAAAGGCCAGGGAATTCATCCATTTAAGGATTATCTTAGGAAGGATAATATATCAGGTAATTAAATAACTGCCCCCACCAGGGTTTCACTGGTAACGAGCAGTGCTCAAAGCTGATGTCCCAGTAAAAATTACATGCAGGTATGCTGCACTGATAACCTGCTGAGGGCAGGTGAAAACCCTTGAGGTTATGGTGAGAGAATGAAAGTGTAATTCTGGCCTCTTTTCTTCCTGAGTGTGGGTGGAAGTCATAGACCCAAGTGCAGTCATGACTGGGTACGTGTGCAAACCCCATCTTAAACCCTTGAGCTTGTTTTAAAGCTAATCCATTTGTGCTTAATTTACAAACAGCTGGTTGATTTAAAGGGATTTTCATTCTGGAGTAAACAAGAAGGACATTTACACAGGGAGTAAACTATCACACTGCAAATTCTCTTTGCAATTGTTGTAGCTATTTGTTTGTATTAGATCTTAACTTCCTCAGTGCAAAGCTAATCCTTCTTGATCCTATAGTGAAGTCGTGATCCTCTGTTTGAAGTCACCATCTGTTGCCATAGAAGCAACTGTGATGGTGCAAATTAAACTTTGTGACTTCATAGCAAGATAAAAGCACGTCTTCATCTGCTTGCAAAAGTGGTCAGGAATATTTCCATGAAGTGTGTGGAAAATATGCCAGTTTAGGTTTTGTCTAAATACAGTTCTTGTAAAGTTTATGAACAGGGAGAGGTTGGAATTATATACTGTATGAAAGCAGGAATAAAAAAAAAATCCAGGGTATCACATTTGAGCTTTTTAAAAAAAAATTCTGGCAAGTAATTCATCCTTGGCAGGAACCCTGCTGTTAAAAGGTTAGTATGGGTACAAACAGGATTGAAATAGAAACAGTTTAAAACTCAAAGCACTGTACAAATATCTCCTGTCTGTAGAGAAAAGCTCTCATGATCTCACCTGGCCGTGTGCAACACTGAAATTGGCAATTGAAGTCATTGTCACATAAAACATCCAGTGAAGCATTACAGAAGCTTGAATGAGAATATGCTGGTTTGTTTTTTATTTTTTTTTTAAGTTGCTTAGGAAATAAAGCCTTGATCACTTTTAGATACCTGACCCAATCTGAGAAAAATTTTCATTTTCCTAAATTAGAAGGAATTTTTTTTTTCCCCAAATGGCAAAAGGGGGAGGAAGGGTTTGAGTGGGTTCATTGGTGCAGGGAGAGCAAGAGTGACACAAGGAGATGCAGAGGGCCATGTGCTCCTCAGAGCCCCTGCTCAGCTCTTCTGCCAGCAAGAAGAGGCTTCAGAGAATGTGAGGCTAAATGTAGAATTTTTTGTTTTCTTTTTTTAATGTATAGAAGAGAGGGGGATAGTATCTTCTTTTTCTTTTTTTTTTTTTTCTTCTTTTTTTTTCTTTTTTATCCCTGCTGAGGGAAGAGAGCTGCCAACTCCTGAATTAGGAACTTATTTATTTTTAATTGCAGCTTTCTCTTTCCTGCCATCAGTCATTTTCTTTAAATTTTCTAGCCCTTTCTCTCTTAAAAATGGACAGCCAGCTTCAGTATCTTTCAATACTATACCTTTGAGTGATGAAGACTAAATATTACTTGAATAATTTCTTTAAGGGAAGGCACTAATTTTGGGTTCTCCTGCTGTGTCTCTCTCCAACTCTGAATATCTCCAAGGGAGTAAAAAGTAACATCCAGGGACCCCCAGAAGAATTAGGTTCACTTTAAATGTGACACATTCTCTGTGCCCCTGGGGCAGGCACTTCATTTTGCAGCGTTTCAGACTTTTATGACACGATGATTGATTTTGTAGAGGTGAAGTTGCTTAAGTCATTAGTTAAAAAGCCTGATAAAGCTGCACAAAGATATTAAGCTGTTATCAATCATCAGCATCTCTTTGTTCTCCCCCCAACCTTTACCCCACATTTCAAAGCCAGGGAGGGAGGCAGGCAGGAGCTGCCTCACTTGGAGCCTGTCAGGGTTTTTATGAGCTCCTGGCTCTCTTGGCAGCCCCTCTGCTGATGGCCAGGTTTGCACCAGATGATGGATGGGGAGCAGCGTGCTCCAGCTGACAGCTCCTGCTCTGCAGCTGGCAGCCTGAGCCCTGCATCCCCAGCCAGCCCTGCTGGAGCCCTGCCCTGTCCCCCCAGCCCTGTCC
>VZSR01001065.1:2693433-2711442 GCA_013398615.1 Brachypodius melanocephalos | reverse complement strand
CCCCCCTTTTCCTTGCCCTATCCCCCTCTTTTCCTTGCCTTATCCCCTTTCCCTGCCCCTCTCCCACCTGTGCAGGTAGGGCACAGCCTGCAGTTGAATACCTGAAGGGTTTCAGGGTGTTCCTTTCCTTTTCTCCCTCTTTGTGGGGTTTAACTGGTTCTTGGGAATCTCTCCAGGGTTTGAATGAACGGCAGCTCAAATCCTGGGGGGAATTCAGAGCTGCCCAGTGCACACACACAATTGGTTCTTGCCTTTGGCTGTATGGGGTTCTCACAAATTTTTTTTTAATTATGTGTTTTCTCTGAATCACAGAGGTATTTTTCCTGATTTCTAGTGTTTGATTTCCTTCATCATTTCTACCACCAGTATCCCAGGAGCTGGGGCACTCTTCATTCTGAATTCCCTTTTTACCATTGCCATTTGCACTTGCAGACCAGGGGAAACCCTTTACATTAGAAGCTTCCTGTTGGATTGTGCTGGGAGTATTGTTCAGGTTGTCATCAGACGAACAGAAGTATGTTGTGTGGATAGGAATTTCCAGCCCAAATAAACTTATATCCTGATGGTAGGACTAATGAAGGGATAGTGCAAGGTACAGGTGGATAACAGCTTATGGAAAATTATCAGGTCACAGAGTTGAGAACAGTAAAACTGTGCCTGATGTCTCCTACCTGTATTAAGATTCCTGATTTTCAGCCAGCCAACCAAAGCTGCTAAATGCTTCAGACAGCTCACTCTGCAATGCTCTTGTAGTGCACTTAGAGTGTGGGGGAATATAGATATATCTTTTCCTCTAGATTTATGTTGTGATTTTTCTTACTTTTCATAATGTAAGAGCATTCTGAAAGTAAGGTTCTTTCTGTATACAAACACAACAGAACAGATCTATAAGTATGTTGGATGGACCTGTCATGCTTTTCTTTCTTCTTCTAGAGGCCTTTTCCTACATCAGCTCCACTGAATGGGTTCTTCAGTGGTACACAGATACTGTACTGAAACCCAATTTAAATCTGTTTTGACTAAGTTCTGTTTGGTTTTGAGGGGTGGTTATTTATAATTTCAAAGGATGATGTATCATATCAGACCACAAAAGTCCACCTAACCCTCATATCCAAAAGCAGCTAGACTGATATTCTGCAAAAACAGCACCAGGATAGGACAAGAGTATAAATATCAGAGTGATGTTCCATCCTCAAGGACTTCCCTGAGTCAGAGGTGACATCTTCAGCTATTACTTCCATTCATTTCTCCAGTTTCTTTCTGAACCTGTGTTCCTCTTAGCATTTCCAGCATTCGTTGAAGATGAGTTTCACAGAACTCTGTGGAGAAACACTTCCTTGGCCACTTGGGAATTGCCCACCCGCAATTTCATGTGCTGCTCCCATTCCTGTCCCAGAAGGTGGAGTGGCCACCAGATCTCCAAAATTCTGCTCTGTGTCACAGCATTCCATAGCCTTTGTCCATGTGTCTGTTTAATCATTTCTGTTTCAAGCTGAAGAGTTTTTCTCTAGTTCAGGTGCATCCTTTTCCATATGGTAGGAAAACACAATCTTGTTCTGTCTGTACATCCATCATGCTTGTCAATCTCCTATTTGCTTTTCTGTTCTTAATTCTTGTCACTCTCCTTGCTTGCAGACAGTTAAGGAGCACTGAGCTGGCATTTTTATTCAGCAGTCTCATTAACTCCCAAAGCTGGATTCTGAAATGACCAATTTATAGCCCATCACTGCATGTGTTCAATTGGGATTCCACTCTGGGTGCCTGATTTAGTATTTTTCTGCCTGGGTTTCATCTGCCTTTTTATTCCTCACAGGTGTAGCAAGGTCTTTCTTCAGCTCTTTGAAATGCTCTGTCTTTCCTGTCTTGATACACTGGTCCCTTTGAACTTGGTGTTTACTAATCATGTCTTTTCATACTGGCTGGGGATGTGTTCCCTGGGAGAGACCCCAGCACAGCTCTGTGTGCAGTTTTCTTGTGCCTTTGTGCTCCTCAAGAAAGCAACCATTTGTTATCTGTGTGTAAAGCAGTTATCCTTCCTCTTCTCCACCCACTGAAACCTCATTTTTTGAGACACATTTTCTTCTAAATCTTCACTCTCTGCTTAGAAAACAGAGTTGCCCAACAACACAGGTGAGACTCTCAGAATTCACTGAATGGGTTGGGTTGGAAGAGACCTTAAAACCCATCAGTCCCACTCCTGCCATGGACAGGAACATCTTCCACTATCCCAGGGTGCTCCAAGCCCCCTCCAGCCTGGCTCTGGACACTTCCAGGGATCCAGGGGCAGCCACAGCCTCTCTGGGCAACATGTGCCAGGGCCTCACCATCCTCACACTGGAGAATTTCTTCCCTATCTACCTCTTTTCAGCTCCAGAATGAGTTAAAAGATTATTTTCCAGGCATGGAGGCAGAGAAAGGATTAACTTTGTCGCTCAAATGCTATTCTCAAATAGGGAAGTTTTTAGTTTATCAAGCATGAAAGCAAGTCTAAAGAAGAGGTGAGAAATCTCTGTTTCCCCTAGTGATGCTTTACAGGTTGCCTGTGCTTTATCTGCTGTTTGTACATCACATAAATCCATTTGCCACATAAGTAGATTGGAGGATGTCAACTTGGATCCAAATACTCCACGAAATTTAATTGAAACTCCCCGAGATGGATAATGTTCACTAAAGGTGCAGTAAAAAAACCCAGATACTTCGAGCTAAAAAGTGTCAGGATTTTCTCCAGCTTCTCCAGGAGTTTGTGATCCTCTTGATTTCAGCCCCAGTGGCCACACACACGCTGGCTGCTTGTGCAGAGCTGCTCAGAAATAAAGCTGATCAGGAGCTCATGGCTAAAAAATAATGCCAGTGCTCACAGTGGACAGAGCTGGTTTTCCAAACCATCTTACTTCTGATTTCAGCAAGCACGACATTGTTGATTCGCAGAGCAGTTTGGAGAAGCAGTTATTTTAAAATAGCCTATTTGAATTATTTTCTCTTTGGAATTGGGAGTTGAGTGAGTGTCTTTCGAGTCAGGTGGTGGCTGTGCTCTGTTCTGATTGCACGATTTAAATTTCTAAAGGGAGGAAATGAACAACTGAGAATAATGACCATCAAGGTAATAATGGGGGATTCTTGTTCTTACACAAACACCCTTTCAGCTCTGGAGAAAGGAGCCATTTCCCTAACATTTGTGGAAACAAAAAAGATGGTTCAGTTGAACATTCATGAATAATAATAAGGCATGAATATTGTCTGTAACAGCTGTTGGGTGAGCACTGACATGTAAAGCAGCGTTTGGAAGAGTTCACTGCTTTGTTCAAGAGCATGAAGTTTTTTGGACAAATAAAACCATTGAAATCATAAAGCTGTGGTGTCCAGCAGCAAAGACCAAAAGTGGGGGAGCGCTGGAGGGTTTTGATATTTCCCTCATTTCTGCACTGTCCGGGACACACCTGCACAGGTGCATGGCTGGTGTCAGCAGCACACAGAGCCCTGCACGGATTCCTGCCAGGGAAGCTCTGAAAACCAGGAGGAAGCTTTGTAAAACGTGTGCAGTTCCCAGTGGTGGGCTCATTCTCAGAGAACAGCTGCCAGCTGACCAAACTGCCCCTGGTTTAGTCCTGGTAAAAGGTCAAGAAATGCTCAAGCACTTCTGGATGGGGTGTAAGGAATGCCACAAATCCGTGAATCGTCAGTGCATTGCTGGATTTTGGTTTAGTTTCTCTGATCACCCTCTCAAAGGAGTGAGGAGCACAACGGCAGACAAACGGAGCTTAGTGCCAGTCTCATTTAAGAGCACCTCCTGGATGGAAAGCTGTGCTGAGTAATCAGTTTGCATTTCATCCATCTGCTCCCTTTAAATCCTGCTTTGGGTGGCCCAAGTGAGAGCCCAGAGGATGCTCAAGAGCCTCTCTGTCAGAGGAGGCAGCAGAACATGCAGGCCCCCAGCTTTTGGCTCCATCTGGTCTCCATTCCTGCAGCACAAAGCAATCCTGCTCCTTGGTGGCTGTCCAGTGCATGGATCAGGCTGCTTTTGTGAAATTCAGGGAAGCTGAGGACCTGCGAATGGCTCATTTTCTGCTGGACAAGGCAAAAAGAGTTCACTTCTTCCAGCCACCATCCTCACTGCAGTAATGTGTCTAACTCCTCTTGCCAGAATTATTTACTCAAAGGATTGGTACCAAACAAATAATTTGGGAGCACAAAGGGAGGCTGATTTCTCCCCTCCACCCCACCATTCATGGCATGGTGCAGTTCAAGCTTGTTACCTCCCCATGTAATCTGCTCATTTTCCCTTGTCAGAGGCGCTTGCAGCCCTGTATTTACAGCAGGAGGATTAGGCTGGCAGCTCTCCAGTAATGCTGGAAACTGCCTCCATGAGCCTTGATTTGGCTGAGGCTGTCAGCACTGATTGATTTTCATGGTTGACAGCCTTTGAAATGCTTTCAGATTGTGATTTCTCACCGGGCCTGACGTGGGGGAGGTGTTCTTATTATCATTATTAATAGCAGAAAGAGTGTTATCTGGATATTTATGCAAGTGGGGATCAGGGGCAAAGACTGGCATGAGCAGTTGGTGTCCAAGCTTCATGTTGGCAAGGAATAATCTCATCAGGACTCACATTGCAAAATGGAGCTAGCTCGAGGTAAATGAAAATTCACCATCATTTTTCACAATTTTACTATTTTTGCCATTGTGGCTTAATAACAAGCACGGTGGGGTTTGGCTTCTCTGGGGCAATCCACTGGGTTTTGTAACTTCTGAAATTGTGTGTCTTTAGTTTGATGTGTCACCGGATGCTGCAGGGAAAACAAAAACTCTCCAACATCATTTCAGTGTCAGAGAATTGAGGCATTGCTTTATTCTGGCCAGGATGGTGTTCTGGCCAGGATGTGCAATAGAAATCATTTAATCCACACATTGCCTGGGTTGTGCAGTGAAAATCTTTCCCTTACACGTGGCTCTTTACTGGATTTTTCACGTATTTATAGAGACAAGCCCCAAAGGAATTCTCAAGTTCATTGGTCTTAAATGACACGACTCTTAGTATTCAATCTCTTATTGACTATTGATCAGATGCTCATGTAGTCCTCATTCTCCAGTTCTCTTATCAGTCTCTTCTCAGGCCAGGCAAACCAGGGGATGATGTTTGGGGTTGATGTTCATTCATTTTTGTTAATGTCATTATCTGCTGTGTTTCTTCTGGCTTCTCCCAACCTGTTGATGTTGAGGCCATCAGGCCTTGACTGGTGAAACAGAGTCTTTTGGAAAGAAGCTTCAATTCCTTTCCCCCTGGGCAAAGATGAACAAACCCTTGACCAGAGTTGGTTAAAAACATTTTAGAAGCTGTATCATTTCCAATAGATGGAATAAAATTCTGTAGGTTTCAAAGGGGTGAGAGTTTCAGTGAGGTTTTGGAAGAGCAGTTTTTGAACCTCTCCTGCTGAACAAAGGATTTGCTGAACAAAAATTGCAAAACTGACTGTTGTTGGAAGGGCCAGCATGTCTGTGCTTGTTTCCTGCCCATGAGCAGCTTGGAACCGCAGGATGGCTTGGGTTGGAAGGGATGTTAAAAACCACCCCCTTGCCACCCTCCTGCCATGGACTGAGACACCTTCCACTCATCATCCAGACATCTTCAGACACACAGATGAAGGTTTTTCATTTGCCTTGGTTCTGCTCAGTTTTTCAGCAGGTTGTTACTGCCAAGTCGCTCTGGATGTCACTTCATGTGACACGTGTCTGTCCAGCTCCTTTTTCAGCTGATCCACTGCATTTGCAGCAGTCCCAGCTCAGGAGCAGTCAGATAAACCTTGTAGAGACTGCAATCCTCCAAACCTGCACCTCAACCCTGTATTTTCCCTTGCTATGAAAAATAAAAGCCAATAACTCCTTGAAGGCAGCACAGGAATATCATTAATATTAAAAAAAATTTTAAAAAGCAACAAATAAAAAGCAACAATTGAGGTTTATTCCTAACATGTGAAACAGCTGTCACTTTTGTGCTATGAAGACACCCTAATGCTTTGAAATTAGCTTTGTTACTGTTAAGGGTAGGAAAAAAATAAAAAAAATAGAAGCACACACACAAACAAAAACCAAACCAAAGGATGTTTGTTAATAGCATTGCTCTGAAAAACAGTCTCATCTCCGTGGGAAATACATTACTCATGAAAATAGGAAATCACAGTGGCTAGTGAGAGGAAGTTTGAGAGTTGGATCAGTCTGCTCATCTTCCTTTGAAGGGATACCCCTAGAGCCAGAGAAAAAAGTCTAAGTTCTGGCCTGAAATATGCTACTGTTCATGCAATTTTTCTTTTTTCCTACGGTAACAACAGTAAGAAAAAAATAATTCCATATGAACACTGTAGCTTAGGGACATAGTCTTGAGGATTTCCATGAGATGTGTGCCCTGTGCCACCCCCTGAGGCACACCAGTGATAAACCTGTGACCTTCACTGCAATAGGTGTTTCCCAAAGAGCCTGTGGACCAAAAATCCCTTCTCTGAGTCACTGTGTAAATACATCCCAAAGACCAGCAGCCCCTTCCTCTAATCTTTTACTGCTCTCTGGGTACTGAACTTGGCAGCAAGATCCCACCCATGGCTCTCAGAAGTGGTGAAAAATCCTTGACAGGGCAAGGCAGGCAGAGTCCTTGGCAGCTGCTGACTCCTTTTAAAGCAAGGAGATGAGCTGTAGCCTGGAATTTCTTCCTTTTCCCCATGCTGTCAGTGATAATTTGGCTCCATTTGTGCAGCCAGTATTTCTGTTGACATCACAATGCATTTACAGAGATTTCTTAAGTGTGGAGAATCACATTTTGGCTGCAGGTAGTTTCTTAATTTATGTATTAATAAAAAATCAAGTGAACTATTCCATCTTCCTCCATGTGATGGTTTTGAGTGGCAACCCAGTGGCAGAGCAAAGTGCTTTCTTTCATCATCAGTAAATGAAAGTAGAAGCTACAATCTCAAGACTGTGTATTTCTTTAAAAAGGCAAAGTGCTTGTCTGCAGTGTGACATATGGTTAGAATCTGCCCAGTTCTTCCAAATGTCTGTGATAACCTTTAGGCAGTTCCAACACACGGATTCTCTGCTTCTGGATTGCTTTCCTCATTTGAAGAGGAGAAGCAGAGCTGAGTGTTACAACCCTGCTGGGCACAGAGAGGAGATGGGAAGGTTGAGTGAAAACACACACTTGTCTTCTTTGGGAGCCACTAAGGATTGCTTGCAGGTGGCTGGATTGTCAAAGGTGATTTGAAGGGACTCTCATTCCTTGTTGTTTGTTGGATTTCACCAGCTCCCAGGGGGACAGATCAAGGTATCCTGGAATTTTGGCACTTGAGCAAAAGTCAGCCCCAGCTCAGTCCAATGAGGTGGGCCAGGTTCTGCTCTTGCACACTGAGAAACTTCCCTGTACCAGGTACAAGATTTGGTTAAAAATACTGTTTTGACAAATTATGGTCATGTCTGTGAAGGTGTCATCCATTTACTGACCTGGGATCCTATGGGACAGCTCATTTCATGAGCTCAAAGATGCCTGTCACTTCTGTGAACTGGATTTTTCTTCTTTGTAGAAGCAGTACTGCTTAAATAGTCAAACCCCTCCTCTGTCTTAGTATTCTGAGACAGTAACTTAATTATTACTCTTTATGTCTTTCATTAATTGAAACAAATGCTTCCTTCAAAAAAACCTTTTTAGCACATAATTTCTGTAATAACTCCACACACAAAACTGATCCCTTTTACCCTGCCTGTGCAATAGATAACAGAAAGGGTTTGGGTGTGGTAAACTCTTCTTAAACTCAATTATTGCTGTGATATTTCACATTTTTTTTCCCTGACCTGTATGATTGTACATGAAAAGGCACAGCCTGCTCTGCTTTGTTGCTGTAGAATCACAGAATCTACAAAAAGATTGGTAAGATCATCAAGCCCAGCCATCAATAAACCACGTCCCCAAGTGACACATCCACAGTTTTTAAAATCCCTCCAGGCTTGGGGACTCCACCACTGCCCTGGGGAGCTGAGCCACTGCTGGGACAGGGATTTCTGCCCTTTGGGGGAGGAAATTTTAAACTGCATTGTGGACAACATTTATTTATATAGGTGCAGCTCTTCACTAAAATCAGTTTTGTCTTTCTCGTTGTTCTTTTCTAGATGTTTTGGGTTTGTAGATGGTTTCTAGGGGACTGACTTAGCCAGTGCAGCACTTCCAGTTTTCATTGCTGTCAGTTTTAGCTGTGTTCACTCTCTGCAAGCTGAGCACAGTGCTGCCCATGGTGGTGTCCAGATCTTGTTTCTGGAAGGTTGAGATCCCTCACATCATAACTCAGCAGTCACAGTTCCTTGTGACCATTTCATGTCTTTTTGAGACGTCAGGTCTTGGGGAGTTTTGTTTAGCCAGCTCTTTTCCTGAAGCTCCCTGTTGAATTTTTTCAGGTTTTCTGTGTTGGTTGGTTGGAAGTAAAAGCATCCTGCTGTGTTCCCCCTCAATTCCAGATCCTCAAATACCAGGCAGAGTTCTACTGAACCCCATGGGAGTTGTGTCACCTACCTGGGAGAATACAGGGCTTGAGGCCAATGTCATTTCTATGCTGTGGAAAGATAATTCCAGGGGTTTTTTTCTCTTCTCTTTATGCTTTTCATTGCTTACTTGAGGACAGCAACTTCTCCTTTGTGTTATTTTAATGGCCTCATAGCAGGGACTTCATGAACCTTTCATTGAAAATGTTGATAAATTGTCTCTCCTTGTGTTTATTTATCTGCCATGCAACTAATACTGTTTAAAGTAAAATACTGTGGGTTTAAGCCCAAAGAATATCTATGGCTTGCAGCTGTAAAATAGAAGGAGATGATGATATAGACATTTATATTTGCTTACTATCTAAAATCTGCCATACAGTTTGCTTGTTAAGATTGTCACAAAAATACTCTGTCCTCACCAGTTTTAAGTGTCATAGGAACAGGAAGCAGGAACCCAAAGAGAGAATTTTATCTTTGGACTCCACCTAAACTCCATCAGAAATACAAAAGTGTCGAGGTCAGTTGACATGAAGCAAAGTCCTTGGAATCTCAGGCTTCAAATGAAAACCAAGTGAAATTCAGTTTGTCAGCTTTGCCCCTGTGTGAGTGGCTAATAAAGCACATGCATGCATCTCTGATTCCTCCAAAGAACGGTTTGGGCAGCAGTTGTGCCTATCAGGAGCCATTTGTGTTCCCCTGCTTGCTCAATGGGAATGGTGAGAGATGAGCTGCTGTGGTGACCTTCACTGTCACACCACCTCGTGTTCCAGGGGCGATGCCAAACCTTTTGCAGAAGAGTTTTGTCCCACCCGTGTACCTGCCCCAGTCAGGGAGCACGTCCTGAGCTGTGAGCACAGGGGCTGGTGGAGTGGGCTTGGGATGTACTTGGAGCCAGATCTGCTGTCTGCTTGCCTGGAATATCTCTTACTGATTTTTTAATCAGCTCTACCTTCTGCAGAGAATCCTCTCTGATGAACTGGCCACACTTCACAGGTTGCCACAGAGCTCAAATGGTTCCCACAGTGGACTGAAATTCAGCTGTTTTGTTCAACAATCAAAAGATTATTTCACCTGCATGGTCAGGCGTGTTGCAGAAGAATTTCTTTGTGCAGGTTGCTGGATCTCCACAGGTTTGGCCCCTAGTTAGTCACACAAAGGATGTATTTTTTGATTTGGCTTGGCTCGAGGAACCTGGAAGACGACACTGCTCTGGTTTTGAGGGAAAGAACACACAGAACTGACCATGGTGCATGTACTGCCAGCAGTTTGGTCCTAAATGAGCAGAACAACCACAAAGAGGAACTCTTGCCAGAGAAATCCTATGGTTTTACTTGCTAATTTAAAAATTAGTGGCTGAGAGGAATGCAGTGTCAAGGCAAACACAGATATACGAGAAGGAGAGTGATTTATAGAGCTGGAAGAGGAGATGAAGGAAGATGGAAGCTTGAGAGGACAGGAGGAGGAAGGAAGTGAAACAGCCTGACAATGAAATCAATTAATTTCTCAATAGTTCTCCCACTGGATTGCATAAAGCCCAGCTGATACAAATAATACTTACTGTACTGCAGGGACAGGTTTGTAATGGGAGAGACAGAAACTCATTTAGCCTGTTTAACATGTAACCTTGTTTTGCACAGGTTTGGGATTACTTTTTCCCAAAACCTTTTTGCTGGCTAACTGTTAAACTGTGAAATCCCAGTTACTGATCAAAAATTGGGAGCTGTTTTCCTTTTTTTATTATTATTTTTTTTTAATCATAGCCTGTTCAATCTCTCCTGCCAAACCATGCACCCAGTTCACTTGATGGGGTGACAATTTTCACACATTCTGCATCATTCAGACTCTCCAGCTGCAGGAGAACATGAACAACTCAGGATGGTTACCCAGAGCAGTAAGCACATTTTTAATCCAGGATGATGCTCGGGTCGTTTATCACTCCTGAGTGAATCTTAGAAGGAATTGCTACAAAGCTTTCAGAAGGAACAAAACCAACAACTGCCTGGCCTAGCTTTGAACTGAAAAAGTCCAAACCTTACATTCCCAAGAGACTTCAGCCAGGTGCTCTGCTCACCTGCCTGGGGGTGCTCTGTGTTACAGCATGAAAATACAGCTGCAGGGGCTCTGAGGAGAAAGTGCATCCCTCTCTCTTTCTGCCCTTTGAGAGGAGCACTTGCAGTATTGGACAGGCAAGATGGATGTTGTATTTTAAAAGTCTGGGAGAAGCTTGCTAATATGCCCTTTTCTTTTGAAAATGCAGCTCTTCAGTTTCTAAGTAGATAGATATGCTAAAACACTTCAGTGCTCTGCTGCTTTGTTGGGGGGTTTTGCTTCATGTTTTCCAAAAAAACAGAAAATTTTCAAAATCATGAGCTTTGTTGTATTAGCTTTTGTTTCTTATTTTTTTCCCAGAATAACTGATGTCAGCTATAACAATAAGTTAATAATCAAATGCAAGTTTGAATTCTATATGAAAACCATGACTGTGTAAAACATGAGGTAATGAACTTCACATGAATTGACGTATCTGTCTTAGGGTAAAGTTCCCTTTTATATGTGAGGGAGAGGACAAAGAAGATGATCAGAAGCAGAGTATATTAAAGCCACACTTGGATTTAGTTAAAAAAAAAACCCTAAAATTTCATCTTTTAGAACTGTACAAGAGCTTTTGGCTACTGTCTTGTTTTGAAGACCTAGTCCAGAGGTCTTGGTTTGGGTTTGGTTTTTTAAATCATCCATTTCCTATATTCTAAGTAGTTAAATGTTACCTCTTTTCTGAGAATCAGCTGAACTGGTGTTTGTGAGAAGGCTGCAGCATGGACTCCACTCCTGCTCTCTGGTCAGGGCACAATAAATAGCCACACTGCAGACTTGGTCACTCGACTTCTAATGTTGCAGTGAATTTTTTTTTACAACTGAGAAGCAGACAGAATGACACATTAGATTAGTCTGCATTCACTCAAATGCTTTTTTTTTTTTTTTAGGCAACTGGAAGACAATATATTGAAATGGCAGCAGTGATGAAAGTCTAGGTGTATAATAGTTTCACAGACAAATGATACCTTTTGTTGCCCCGAGTGATCTGCATGGGAAAGCAGGACAAGCTTTTGATGACAGTTATTTAATCAGCTGAAATATCAAAGCACATTCTCTTATCTGTACATTGTGGAGATCATGTTTTCTAAGATTTTCAGGATGATTCAGTAGTTCTTTAAATACTCGTGTTTACATCAGCCAGTGGGAATGAAGAATTGCCTTTCCTGCAGCAGAAAGGGGAGTGTTGAGAGCAGACTCACCAAGCCTGCTTGGGGGATGTCTGAAAGGTTTCTTTGGTGTGTGTTTTCCGAGCATTCCCAGAGGAACTGGTTGAAATCCAGCCACTCTCCATGTGCTGGGCACTGCAGCGAGGTGCTGATTTTAAATTGGTGGATGGACTCAATGAGAACAATGTAATTGTGGGATCATGAGCAGGGGAAAGGAATTGCTGGCTCCAGGAAGAGCCCTCCTTCCTGCCCTTGGATTTTTGGCCTTTCTTCTCATGGCAAGCAGCAGGACTCAGCTGCCAAATGCATTTCCCTGGTGTGGCCAGAGGATGTACAGTGTATTCCCATCTCGGGCTGTATTTTTGTATTATTGCAGGAGCTCCCTGCTGCTGGGTCTGTGGCAAAGAAGAGGCAGTGTCTCTTTAGCATTTGATAAAATGCTGGCACAATTAGCAGCAATTTGTAATGTGCCTTTTCTTCTTTTCAAATTTAGTTACTCCTAGGAACAAACACTGAATGTTTAAGATCTCTGAAATATATATATATATATATATATGTGTGTATATATACATATAAAACATGATATTTGAGCAGTGCATTTCACTACATACGTTCATTTTTCTTTTAGTTCCTATGTTTGAAGGGCAGATAAACACTGGATCCCATAAAGTGCTGTTTAAGCTAAGAAATTGAGTTATTGTCGCTGAGATGAAAACTACAATAGGAAGGTTTTTATTAGCTCAGAGCAGGACAGTCTAACTTTGCTCAAATCCCAAAGCTCCTTATCCCTCCCACCAATATTTTAAAGGAACAACAACCACTTGGAAAGGGTCTGTCTCAAGTCTCTTGTACACCTTCTGTTTGTTGGTGTTTATGGTTTGGTGCCTGTTTTCCCCTCTTAGAACCTGTACAAACAGCAAAGTGGACAGGCTGTAAAACCCAGAAACTGCTCAATGCACCCAGAATTAAGAGGTGTGGAAGGAGCCAGGTTCTGTGTGAGCTCCTCTTACAGGCTCTGACTGCTGCTGCAGTGGGGCTGTGCTGGTTCTCAGCCAGATCTCTGCATTTTTACTTTATTTAGTGAGCAGGGGAAGAATAGATGAGTTTTGCCCTGATCTTTCATTCATCCAAGGGAGCTGGAGTGACTTCTTCAATAAATGAAAAGACCACAATTCAATCCAAATTAACATGTGCTTTCATCTGCATGCTGTTTCACCTGATGGTTGTGCCCCGCCTTTGTCCTTTCTCCTCAATGTTATTTTACATCTTCCCTCTCCAAAAAAAATGTAAGATCTGGGTCCATCCCTGCTTGCAGAGACAGAAAAGGTGGGAGAGAGGCTGCTTGCCATGAAACCAGCCACTGAGAAAAGCAGAGGCTGGAGAGAACTGCTGAGCTATTCCAAATCTGTGCTAACAGTGATGGTCAAGGTGATGAGGTCCATGTCAAACAAAACCTAAAATTCTGCAGGGAACAGAATCTCACTCACACAAAGTTCACTTTGGCCTGGTGGAGCTTTGCCAAAGGGTTTTTCTCAAGACCTTTCTCTGGTGATTCTGGCAGAGGAGGCCTTGGAGGGGACTTTAAATAAATCCTTTGGATTTGAGGGTGGGCTGTAAGGAACAGGAGCTGTTGTAGCACCTGTGCACATCAGACAGCTCTGAAACAGGGGCTGCTGGGGAATGTCAAGGACAACACCAGGAAAAACATCAGTGACTCTCACCTAGACAGAGCTGCATCTCCTAAATCAAACTAGCAAATGCAAAATGGACTGCATCAGACAAAAAATCCTTGAGTTAGGATGCCTGAGCCAGACTTACCAGAATCTGATGTAGAATCTGATTTCCTGGACAGAATCCATCTTCTCCAGCCTGGTGATGGAGTAGTTCCTCTTCTTCCTCAGTTCTCTTAAATCTTGTATGTGGCAGCTTTCCCTGTCTCCTTCAGAGTGGGCTCTTTCACTTAAATTCCTTCATTTGATTCCTGGTGTGCTGCTCAGGAAGCTTTCTGCAAATACCATTTTTTTTTTTTTTCTTCCAACGTGGAAAAGGAGTTTCATAAAGCTTGGAGGAATGAGGCATGCAAAGGGATCATTAAAATCAGGCAAATCAAACATTCTCTGTATTTCCTATCAGCATTAATCACGCTTAAAGACTTCTCTAATATTGTCACAGCAAGCAGAGCTGATATAATTGGATTCCCACCATACAAGTGGTAGGAAATTAGTTGGAGGAGTTGAGTGCTGGGTGAGAGAACCGAAATCAAGTCTTTGTAGTCACCTTTGTGGGCAGGTACAGCACATTTCTGTCTGGTGCACTGAGCTGGAGAACTTGGTTCTGGCTGTCCTTGCTAAGAGGTGCTCACTCACCGGTGTTGTGTGGTCCAGAACCAGAATGATGCCTCAAATTTAAGATATCCAGCGAGTTTCCAAGTCAGTCATCTCAGGTAAATGTCTAAAGCTTGGCTGGGACAGTTCTGGGCTCTTTTCTCTCTCTCCCTCTGTCTGTGAGAAATGCTCTTTTATATATTTGTTTTGGTTTGCTCATACAGGGAATGTAATTACATACTTTGTTTTCTTTTCAGGAAAAAAGAAATAAATGTAGAAATAAGAAAGCATTAAAAGGGCACAGTTCTGCTGTAAACAACACTTTTAGATTAGGAAACTGTCCCAGATTCATTTCAGTTTCCAAAAAGTGGACCTACCATATGAAAAACTCCCCTGTTTGCCTTCCCCTTGCCCTTCTGTTTGATTATTCTTTTCCCAATTGTTCCCTGCTTTCCTGGAATAAGAGTAATAATTTTGATGTCAGCAATAATTATGTTATTTCCCTTTTTTAATGCTATGAATGACCCTGTCTATCACATTCGCAGTTTCCACGAAAAATAATATGGAACTGGAACCAGTTTGTGTTGTAGGGTAGGGAGGGAGATTTTCCCTTGGGCAACTCCTATGCTTTTTCTAAATTAAATTTAATCTTATCAAATTAATTAAGGACAGTTTCTCTTAAACATGATCTGATCCAGCTGCTTAATGGAAAGGGAAGTTAGTTTTGTTAGTCTAAAGGAAAGCAAACTCGTCTTTCCTGGCTCTGTGCCATGAAATGAGCACCAGTGCTGGCCTGGCTTGTAAGACATGAAAAGGGAGACTCTGGACCTTTTGTACTGCAGGGCTCAGAAACAAAATTGGTGAGATTTTGTAGATTTTAGACGTTCAGGGCACTGAACAAGGTGGGCTAAGCTGTCAGATATATGTTGCCATTTATTGCCAGGGACGGCAGGCTGTAGGGGACAGTCACTGGTGGATGGGCACCAGTGCAGAGGTGGGTGCTCAGCAGGCTCAGTAAAAGGATCTCCACATCACAGCACTGATCATGGCACTTGGGACAGACAGATGTTCTCAAGCATTAAGTGTGGTTGGGTTTCAGGGTTGCTTTGTGAAGCAGGGGTGGCTCACTGTTGGAAAATGGGAGCCCTGGTTTAGGGCACTGCAGCTCAATGTGTGGATTTTGGTGCTCCTGAGCTGTGGCATTCTATTCCTCCTACATACAAGGAGTGGGGAAAAGGTTTTTACCCTTTCCTTACTTACAGGGCAAAGAGCAAAACAGGAGCAGCACAGCTCTCAGACTGCTTTATGAAATCATCCTTTAATCTCACGACAATTAGCCCTTGAGGTTTAAAAGGAAGTTTTATCTGCTAGACTTTAGGCAGGATTTTACATGTGATTCATCCATGCCTCAGGAACACCCTCCTGCCCAGGCCTGCCAGAAAGGCAGCTCTGTCATCAGAGGTATCTGAAGCCTCCTTGGAGTCCCCCATGGCTGGACAGAGTGTTGTCATCCTGAGCTGGAAGTGATTCCCCCAGTGCTGTTTTTAACCAGGTTTCCAAGCAAGCAGGATTTATGTCAGTGTGCTGGATTTCTGTTGAATCCCTGACCAAAGTATCAGGAGCAGAAAAGTCTGGCAAATTCCAGCCAAAGAGGAGTAGTCATTTAAAGAGAGGAAGGTCTACAAATGAAAATTAAAGCAGGCAACAGTGTTAAAACAGAGGCAATAATCTCACTGGGGTAAAGGCTATGATGTGTTACTATATTATTAAAAAATCAACACCACATTTAATTAGAAATTTACAGTTTCCGATAGGAGGAGTAACTTATGATCAGTGAAATTTATGATCAATGCAACTTATGATCAATGAAATAATGCAAGAAAGTTGAAGTGTGTGAAGTATTTTAGCAAGAAAAATTAACTGCAGTCTTTTTGCAGCCTTACCATTGGGCCTAATGGAAGTCACACAAGAAGGCTGGTCCTAGACTATCATGGCTTGCACTGTTATTTAATTCATCATTCTCCTTTTTACTCAGCATTTCCTACCTGCTTTAAAGTACAGAGAAGATGGAAGATTATTATGGGCTTCCTCGTGGATTTATTTGGGTTTTTTTACAACTATTCTCAGTTTTAGAAGCAGTATCTGAATTAGTTGTCTCTTTAAAATCATTGCTGATGATTTTAAAATAGGAGTGGGATGCTTGCTGGAGAGGGGAGAAAGGAAGACACTGGCATCTGCTGCCTGTTAAGTCCATTAATTGAAAAGAAAATACTGCTGGTGCCAGGATGCACAGCCCTGCTCCTAATTAAGCCTAGGGAAGCAATGGGCTGGTTTTAATTGAGAGCAGCATCTCCCCTAATGGTGCCAGCAGTTAAAAACCACAAATGGATTCAAAGCATGGAGCACATGCAGGACAGTGGTGACTCTGTATTTGTAGGGTCAGTCCCTGTGCCACGCTTGGAAAGCTGCAGCACAGCACAGGACCTGGAGGAATAATTGGGTCCCAGTTAGGAGCAGAGTCATGGAGACTTTCCTGGGTCTGAGAGAGGCTGTTTCTAGTACAAATTAGCAGTAGTCATTAGCAATGTCCTTTTAGAAACAGCCAGGGAAGCAAGAATTTCCTGGTGGCTTTGGTGGCAGGGGGAAGAGCTGCCATGCCTTGCTTTGCTCGTGGCAGTGTGGCTCCAATTAGTGTGGTCTTCCTAGTCGAAATATTTTGTGCTTGGGTCACCCAGAGGCTCAGGCTTCCACTGCCTGCCCCCCATTTCAATCCCTTGCCCCTTAGTCATTCCCATTTAGCATCACAGTACAGCAAAACATAACAAAAATCTTCATTCTGAAATGGTCAGCCATTAGGAATTCTGTGCTGAAAAGCGTCCTAAATGACTTTTAACCTGCTTTCTGGAGAAAAATGAGGTGTATATGATTGTATCATCTCATTTTCATGCTTGTCACTCCTGTTGGAAAAGCTTTTGAACTCACTAGGCAATTTCAGCTGGGAAGTTCAGTGAAAATAGGTGGCCAGGCAAAGCAGAGAGACACACACACACAAATTAATTCCCTGCTTGAGGGGAGGTTTAGGGGTAAGCTCAGCTGCATTATTAGACATTAATGAACCCACATGGGACACAGGCCTGTGCTTCTAGAGGAGCTCTGAGTAGAGCTCCCACTTTTGTTAGACATGGGATAATCAAACCCCAAGCCCTGGGAGATCAGCCTTTGTAAGTTCCACTGCTCACTTGCTTTCTTTGATAGATAAATTTTGCCTGATCAACTCTGGAAAATATCTCTTCCTTTCTCTGGAGCAGGAGGCTCATCCTTTCCCCAGCCATCTTCCTCCAACACCGTGGGAAGCTGCAACAGGCTTATCCACCATTCCAGAGCAGCTTTTTGATCCATATTCACTGCCTTCAAGGTGCCTGTGTCCCTTGCAGTGAATGTATCAGGTGTATGTCATGCCCCATTTTTTCAGAACCCATTTTTTCATTTTCTTTATCTCCAGCTACAAAGCCAAGGCTCCTGGCTCCAGGAGCAGCTGCTTCTGTCCATTTTGTCAGCTGAAATGTTCCTCCATCACATCAAACTGCAGACATTTAGCAGAAGCAAGGTTGGGGACACAGAAAAATCTCAGGTCCATCTGTTGCCTCGTGGGTGCTGGGCTCATTAACAGATTGAGTAACACACTGAGATCTGAGATGCTACAGCTCTGGTGGGAATGTTTACCTTCAGTGATGGGGGAGCACTCTGTGAAAGGAAAACCACTGGCCTGCCAGTCCTGCCTGGCATAAACGTTGGCTCAGGGTGCCAGCTGCTTGCACCTGAGTGCCTGAAACCAGCATCTTAAGAAACAATTCCCAGATGACACCAAAGTACTGTCCTGGTTTGGAAAGACAGGTGTCTGCTAAGGAAGACAG
>VZSR01001065.1:2658123-2690553 GCA_013398615.1 Brachypodius melanocephalos | reverse complement strand
TTGGAATAACTTTGCTGTATGAATGTAGTTTTTATTTCTGCTCTCAACAAAACTTAGAAATGGTAGTGGGATAGCTGATACATAGTTATTCTTGTAATTGAACTGTTTGGTTGAGATAAGGTCCAGTAAATATATGATAAGGACCCTGCTCATGTTAACTCTCAGCACCTGCTGTGTGTGGAAAGTAGGGGCCAAAACCCAAACTAGAGGTGATAATAAAGGAGGACCAAAACCACAGCCAAGGAACACCAAGCAGGCTCTAAAAATGTGGACCCGAGGAGAGGCCATGCAAAATAGTTCCTAGAATATGTAAACGAATTTTTGGGAAAGTATGAATATGTATAATGGTTTGTGAATATACAACAGGCTGATGAAATGGAAAAGGTATTTAAGGGATCTCTCCAAAGATGATAGGTGTGCTCTTGGCTGAATGCCAAGCACCCGGCCATTTTACCCTTTGTCTCCTATTCTCTTTTTATTAAACCTTTCAAATTTTACCGGAAAAGAGAACCTGGTTTTACACACCTCCCCAGTGAGCACCTTCCTCAGGTGTTCTCCTCTTCCTCCTCTTGCCCAGGGTGAAGCTCACCTCTGCTCCTCCCTCCCCAGCTCACACACCTGAGCCCTGTTGGAGCCTCCCTGGCTGGAATGGCTCTTAGCCCATCTTAAAATTCCAAATCTCCCAGGCCTCCACTGAGCTTTTTAATGGAGCCCTCTGAAAGCAAATGCTTTATTTTGGGGGCTCTGCTAGACAATGGGCTCTCCGGATTCTCCTCCAGGGGACAAGCTTGTCAATCAAATTGTCACAGACAATAATTACCCCCTGCTTTATTTGCTCTGTCTGTCTTCAGAGCAGTCAATTAGGGCTATTGATACAGACAAGCCATTCTCACCAAGTCGGTTTTCAGGCTAATTAAAAGGAACCTGTCAGTGCCTTTCCCTGTAACCCTGGGGCTTCTAATGGCTTCTCTTTGTGTGCAGTGCAGGAGCTGAAATTCAGCCTCACTCCTGCAGACAGAGGCTCTGGGAAGGTGCAGCCTTTCATCTCAGCCTTCTCCTGGCTTATGGGGAGAGGGTGGGATGGAGGGAGGGAAAGGAGGATTTTCTGGAAAAGACAAGCCCTGTCTGCCTGGGTTTGTTCAGTGTGGAAAGAGGAGAAATCCACTGAACTTGAGAATCCTTGAAAGCACTCTGATGGTAAATAAGTGTTAATTCTCTCTGAGCTAGAGACCTTTAAACAGGGAATAAGGGCCCTCTTGAAGGATGAAAAACAGTGCCTTTTCTTGCCAAAGTGTTTTGTTCTGCCCCCTTTTTTTTTTTTTTTTGTCCTCAAAATGACTAGAACACACAAAAAGACACGCCAAAAAATCTCATCATCTTCAGGATACTGCTGATCTGAAGTGTATTCAGGAAAGTAAATACTTGGGCCAGGCTTTCATTGTGCTGTAAGAAAGAAACTGCCACACTCCACAATTTAGGCTCGTTTCAACAAATCGTGTCCTCAGCCATAAAATAAACTCTCTGTCCCAACCCAGAAGGGGGGGTTCTGCTATGAATTTACACCTTTTGAGATCCAGTGTATGTGATCTGGATTGCAGAGAGACAGTGGGCAAGATCTTCGTGCCTGTGCTCTTACAGCTCCAAGCTGTGTTGTATAAACCTCATTTTCTGAATTAACGGTGTATCTTTTCTCTTTTTTTTTTTTTCTCTTCCATATTTTCGCTGCTGTTGGATCTTCTGTTCTTCTTCTCTTCATTTATGAACTGAAAAATCCAGGTAAGTGTAAAACCTTTTTTTTTTATATATAAAGAAAGATGAATATCTCTTTCTTCTTTGCTTTTCTCTCCTATTGTAGGCTCTATTACAAGTGACTTTTGAGTGTTCCACAGAGGGGAAAGAGTCATGGTATGACCCCCGATGGCTCTGTAAATACATGTCCCAAAAAATGAGCCATTTCACAAAAAAGAAAAGAATATCTAAACCCAAGTTTCCCATTTAACCCAGAAACAGTCTGAAGTGAGGCAACACAAGTTCTGTTGCCAGTGAAATTGCTAACCTCTCACTTTGTGCCAGTGTTGCAATGAAAAGCACTGGAATTCTGAGCTCTGTAGGAGGAGACTCTTTGCTTTCCCTCAGTCAAAGTGAAATTCAAAACGGGAGTGGGATTTCCAATGTGTGAAAACCTACCAATACACTAAATCAGTGTAAATCAGAGCTCAGGAACTCTCTGCCCACTCCCACAAAGTGTTTACTGGCAGTTTGCTGTAATATGTAAACACAAAACCTGTCCCAAACCCTTTCCCCCCAGCCCTCCTCTAATTATCAACTACATAACAAGGAATGGGAAATATTTAATTGTTGCTATAGGACACGAAAGAATGAGACTGGCTCCAGGCTGAGTTCAGAGGTAAAGGAAGGGACTTTATTTTTCTGACTCCAACTGATACAGTTTTCTAACAAAAGTTACAGATGGGAGGATGAAGTTGGCACCTCTCCAACCACACTGGTGAAAATCACAATCCATCAATTTGTCTCCTCCTCAAGGAGAAAAATGTAACCAAAAGAGGGTAGTTCCAAAAATATACACTGTTTACCTGAAAATCTGTGAGAACTCCACTAAAGAATGCAAGAGCATCAGAAGGCTGGAAAATCAGGGCAACATTTAATTGCTGGAGTCGTGGAAAACTTCCTCCCGTCTTTGATGATGTGTGGGGAGTCAAAAGGGTTTTGTGAGATCTGAAAAAGGAGTTTTTGGAGAGGTGCCTGAAGCCTGGACTGTATCCCCTGAGCTCAGCAGCACAGGACAGCCCAAACTTCTCCCACCCTCTCTCTGTGCGCCCTGAGCTTCCTCCTGGAGCTTTGGACCTTGCTCTGGAGCTCCCTGCTGATGACTGCGTTATTTGGAGGGTGTTGCAGGTCTCCCCCCATACACACACTGCTTTTGCCAGAGCTACAATTTCTTTTTACAGCAATTTGTAGGCAACTGCTGAAAATTCAGTCGTGTTCCCAACCTTGTGTTTTCTGCCTCTTTCCTCCCCTAAATACCTGTGGCTCTGCTGATGCTGCTGAGGCAGGGTAGCTGTATTTGTGCTGCTACTCACTCACCAGTCTTTTTTTTTTTTTTTAATTGGATTAAATCTTGTTTTGAATGTGTTTGGTTAATGCAGTATTGCAAAATGATGCTGCAATAGCCAAAACACCTGAAATTGCCATTTTTTTGAGAAGCTGCATAAGTGAACTCCGAAGCAAAGGGTAATTGCAATTGTAGAAGCACCCATGTAAACTGCATGCCTTAAAAGCTTTGTGTTACAGCTTTGAAATATGAAAAGTAACAAAATGCCATCAATATTGCATGTAGCACAGTATGGAGCTGTAGGTCTGAGCTGTGTCTGTGTGAGCAGGGTTTGAAGCCCTCCATCCCTGGGAGCTTGTGTGCACTCGTGCATTTGTAATCTTGGTACACTTCCACAAGAATTTACTGACCCTAAACCGTGTTCATATGGGATGTTACCCTTTCTGAAAGAAAAAAAAAGGATAGGAACAGCTGTACTGGAGCAGGAGAAAAATCCATCTAGTCTGATAGCTCCAGGAAGACTAAAACAGGGCAAGCAAATGTGATGCTTCCCCTTAACAGTCCTCCAGCTCCCAATTATTTTCCGTTTAGTTATTTCCTCAGCATCGCAGAAGTAGGACATGGAGGGTGAAAATTAAACTTACCAGGCAAATGTGGGACAGAAAACATTTCAGACCTGAGTATTTAACTCGATGTATTACTTTCTTCCCCAGGTCCCACATTCCTCTAAAGTTCCCAGCCCTGCCCTCCCTGTGCTCACCCACCCAGAGGGCAAATGAATATTGTGCACTGGTTCCTTTGATGTAGCTCCCTTAAAACTGCTCCAGTGTAAGTGATAGTTATCCAGTGAAACTGTACTTGGTGCTGGAAAATTCAAAGCAGAGGGTTCCTCTCCTGGGGAAGAGGGAGATTTGTGTCCTTCCCCTCCCAAAGGCGCTGCTCAGGGCTGTGGCAGAGATCCTTCCTTTCCTTCTCTGTGGTTTTCACATGCTCTTTTCCAGCCTTGCCAGCAGTGAATGCTCTTTCTGGGTTTGTTTAGTTACACAGAACAGTTGGAAGCTGTGTCCATGCCAAAATCTTTGTGACTGTGAGTGGCTTATGCAGCATTAGAATTAAATCTCCTAGGAGCATCTACCTGCTGTCCTTTGCAGTACATGAGGGATATTGTGAGCACTTGAGTTTAATCCCCCAGTGCCAGGGATGTTCTCCAGCACAAATAGCTGGCCTTTGCTTTCCTTGTAGAAAAATAATTGTCAGTCATCATTTTGAAATTACTTATTTCAAAAATAATGTCTGTCCTTTAGTGAAAATGTTCACTTTGGTTGGAAAAAGTGGTGTTTTGGTGTGTAGCTGGAGAGAGGTAACGTGCCCGTGTTGGAGGAGTGGCTCTGGATGCGTTTGTGGTATTACAGAAAAACTGGGAAATGAAACCAGTGGATTTGCACTCAAAAGGAGGCTCCTCTCACACACAGCTTTGCCTGCTGTGTACCAAGGCACAGTGGCAACATGGTAGGGGTTTTGTTGTGGGTTTTGGTTTTTTTCCAAATTCTTCTTGCAAACAAAAACCAGGCTTTGAATACTGTGGTGGAGAGAGGTGTATCCTTGAAAACACTGTGTTCAGTAAAGGCTTCTTCACAGAAATGGTAAAGATAAGATTTATTTAAGTGCAGGAAAGGGAAAACAGCAGAATTATTAACCATACCATTATTCTTTTTACAAAAATGTGTATTTGTGTTCACAGGAATTTGGGAAAGTGGCATATTTGAAAGGAACAACACTTTTACTTTTGGGTGATGTCAGACTAAGAATTCATTGCTGGGGGTTGAATGAGACATGAACTGTCAATTTGCCAGCTGTACATGTGGCAGATTTCCAGACATTTTGTCTACCATTTTTGGCAAACTGTGCCCTTGGGGTGTTGTCAGCTGTGATGGGGAGGTTTGAATACACATAAGTCCAGTTTGGAAGGAGCAGTCCCTATTCACAACAAACTTTTCCATTAAAAAAAAATCCAAACAGGTTCTCTTTTTGCCTCACTAGGAATCCACTGACTCTCAAGCAGTTTAATGGCCTTGAAATTTTCCCTATCCTCCTTTTCTTCAGTTCCTGAACACTCCTCAGTCTCTGGTGTTGTAGCACACTTTGTATTGAGACGTGGCAAACCAAAGCAAACTTTTCCCAGCTCAGCAGTGGGCAAGGAGCTGGAGATCCTGAGATAAGCAGAAATCTGATGGTGAACAAAATCAAGTCAGATTGTAGCAGGATGAAGACAACATACATGAATTCTGCAGATATGAGTGAAATTTAGGGTAAAAGAATGAAAATCTGTCAAAAGTGTTCACAAACCTCATAAATTTAAGTTGTTTTTTTGGGGGTTGTTTTCTGTTTTTTGTTTTGGGGTTTTTTGGGGGGGTTTTTTTGGGGGTTTTTTTTGGTCGTTTTTTGTTTTGGTTTTTTTTTTTTTTTTTTGATGACCATCCCAGCTTTCCCAGCCTGGTGGTGTTGTCACTGTTGTCACCTTGCTCATCCTGCAGTGGCCACAGTGCCAGAGCAGTGCTGTGTCACCAGCTGGGGTTAAAGCCCTGTCAAAGGCACCAACACCTCTTTGGAGTAAAACATCAGCCTTGCTGCTTTAGACACTAAACTTTGATGTACTCATGTGATTGTGTGTGAGGGCTCACATAAATGTTAAATAGCCCTGCAGAGCTACTTCACAGCCTTTCACAGGAAAATTCAGCCAGAATTTGTAGTTCACTAAACCTGGATATGTCTGAAAGCTCAGCTGAAGGTTGTATGTATTCTCAAGTGAATTAAGTGTAGTCAGCTTAAGTTTCTGGAGTGATGTGAGCAGTGAAAAGAAAACATATATCCAGTACAGAGAATCCTGGATTTTCTTGTGTGTACTTCAGAGGGGCATGTGAACCCCTGCCCTCACTGCAGCTGTGATACAGCTGGACCAGTAGCAATCCTTTGGGTAAAAGCTGTTTTGTAGTTGCATTATTTTCCTTTTTATTTCTGTTGCTTGTAGTATTCTGAGAACATCCCTCAGGTGAAGGCATTGCTGCTCCAAGCTGGCCTGTGTGGGAGGCAGGAGTGCCATGGTTCATCAGTTTGGGTGCAAGGGAATGGGCAGGCTGCTGTGATAACTGGAAAAC
This sequence comes from Brachypodius melanocephalos, assembly GCA_013398615.1. Lineage (NCBI taxonomy): Eukaryota > Metazoa > Chordata > Aves > Passeriformes > Pycnonotidae > Brachypodius > Brachypodius melanocephalos. The sequence continues at coordinate 2,684,325 of VZSR01001065.1, read as the reverse complement.
AATTCCTGCAATTTCTTTTGATGTATTGTCATGTGGTTCAGCCCAGTAATGCACATGCATCACGTCTAGCAGGAGATAGGTTGTAATGGATGCTTGAGAAATGCAAGCATGTAATTAAATATTGTACCATAACATGCTCAAGTGGGAATGCAGTTAACGTCATCCCTTAGCATAAATATTTTTTCTTCTTTGGAACATTAATTATACAACAGTAACTCTTTCTTAATATGTTTTGGTTTATAGCTTTGCACTCAAAATACCAACGTAACCAAAAAGATTTACTTCTGTAAATTGAATTGCCTTATCCTTAACGTGAAGCTGTCTGAAAATTTATTGGCAGAGTTTTTTTTCGTGTCTTGTGGCATTGTTGCAAACAGATACAGAGCTGTGATTTTGAGCACAAGGAGATGAGAATGACTAAGCTGGCTCCATGCTGTTGTATCACCTCTGTGGTTACTGCTCCCTGCTTCTATTTTGACATTTAACTTGACTGCACACGGCAGAAATGAAAGAATTCTCAGGAGGTAGAAACATGGGGGCTTTTAAAGCTTGTGATGATACAGGGTAAAGGGACAAAGAAATGGGATGTTAAGAAGATGCCTTAAGGTCAGAACAGGGTTTTTTTTGCTTCTCTGCAGCCCCCTGTGGCTCAGTTGAGGCCAGGTGTGAGTGGCCTTTTCTAGGCAGCCTGTGGAGCACCATGCCTTGCTCCCAGTTTGCTTTGGTCCTTTCATCCTGATGGTGATGCTGGGAGGAAAACGAGTTGCAAACACATCTTTCCTGGGAAAGGGACCAATGTCTGTGCATTGCTCAGGCACAGCTTGCACCTTTCAGTCACAGCACGTTTTGGTGCCCTAGGAATCAAGCTGACATCATCCCACGGGGAAGGGTACAGGTGTCACAGTTGGTTTATTTATAGGTATTTGTTGGGAAAAAACCCTTTTTCTGACCCAGAGATGGGGCTCTTAAGAGGTGTTTTAAAGAGTTCTATTCCATTTTCAGTCTCATGAGAAGGGTGAGATGGTGCAGATGTTACAATTCACACCATCACAGTCAGAACCCAAACTATTTCCCAATTACAATACATTAGAAACATTTTCTGGCATATCAGCTTTTGTCACACAATGCTGTTAATGCTTCTAATCCAATCATCTGTTAAAGTACCTCATGTGGGTCTTTCTACAATGCATCTTTCATAGTTCTAATTCTCCAAAATATCTGATCTATTTGCAAGGCCATCATTTGAAGCTCGTTTCCAGTTCCATTTCTCTCTCAGCAGTGTCTGTCCTATCCCATGGCATTTCTGTCAGCGTATTTTATCTCAGAGTTTGCACACAGATGTACAAGACTTTGGCTTTGAGAATCCTCTACAAATCCATTTCCCACGTCTCCTCCTCTTTCCTGGACAGAAAAAACTTCTTTGCTGGCACAAGCCAAAAGCCAAACTTCCCAAACTTCTTTGGTGGGCAACCCAAAAGCCAAAATGAGTCTCAGTGAAGCTGAGCCTGGATGATGAAAAGTTTTGCTGCATCTTATCCCACTGCTCCTTGCTTCTTCTGAATTAAAAATAGGTGGAGATACAGTTTCACCTCTTTTTTTTTCCCCTACCATTTTTGTTTTGACTCCAAAATGATTTATGGTTTCAATTATTTTTTGGAGAGAGTTGATCTAGAGGGACCAGAAGGTTTTAAGAGAAGAAAGCAGGAACTCTTCAGATTTGCATCAATGAATGGGGCACAGACACTGGTTTTCATATGTGTGTCTCTCAGAAATGCACAGAGTAATTTTTCCTTCATCCTGTGGGCTTTGTTGTCCTGAAGATCATTCCTGAGGTTGGGAAGTGCCTGGCTAAAACAAGGCATTCACATCTGGCATTGTTTAAATCTCCTCCATCCCTCTGGAGGGCATTTTTGGGAGTCATTATTTCCCAGGCAAAACCATGGCAATTATTCTGATTGAAATGAAAAAAAAAATAAATAAAATCATTAGCCAGACTCAGAAAAGTATTTATGGCTTTCCCCTCTGAATATCAGTGGCTGACAGCATCATACTGAGAGCAGGCTACACTAATTCAGCAGGGTTCTCAAGCAAAATTATTACAGGAATATATAGAGTTTATTAATACCAACACGTGTCCTCCTGCAATAGCAGCAGATGGTCCAGTCAGACAAGCAGAAAAGTAATCCATCTTTCCAGAGATCAAAGAAAAAGAAGAAAAAAAAACCAACTCAAAATCTAGGGTTTGTGTTGGGAATTCAAATGTCCAGAGAGAACAAGTGAGCAGTGTAAGCCCTGAGAATAAAACAGAGAACTCAGCATCTCACCCTTTTCCACCAGGATAACTCCCCTGACATCAGCTGGGATAAAATACTAACATACAGAAAATAACACTCATTATTGGAAATTCTCAAAGGCTTAAATAACTCTGATAGAGCATCTCCAGCCCTTTTATTCTTCTCCTGGAGAGAATCTCTGGGGAGATGCCAGACAAGTCAGGGGATGAGAGCCCCCTCTGCCCTGAGGTGTCAGAAGGGTGGAAGGCTGCCCAAAGGTTTAAGAATGGCCATGCCAAACACTGACCCACTCTCAAAATTCGTGCGCTGAGCTGATTTTACCAATCCACACCTCATCTTATTTCCCAGTTCCCTGTGAAACCTCTCTTTCTGTTCTTGTTCCAGCCAGCATTATCAGGAAAATTGTCCCCAGCTCCAGTGCTGCAATTTTCCCAGGCTCTTATAGGCAGAGGTTGACAGGAATGTGACTGGTTTGTCTTGCTCCAGTCCCAGATTAATTTTTTTCTCTTATTTTCCTGCTGCTCCTGTGTAGTATTTTCCTGCCTTGGGGGGTTATTTCGTCTTTCTAACCTAATACAAGTAAGTAATTTGATGAAGAAAGGAACTTGATTAACAAATATGAACTAGCAAGCGTTTTATGTGTTTAAGGATGCTGAAACAGATCTCACTATGATTTTTAGAAGGAAATGTGACTGTCAGTGCAGCTGAGTCTCTATTACTTAATTTGCTTTTACAGTGTCTGAATCCACAGATAAAGAATGAAAATTATTTTTAAAAAAAATTGTAAAGTCACCCAATGAGTTACCTCGTTGAATTTTGCTGTATGGTTATTCTGTAAAGACCGATAATTATACCTTTTTCAAGATGAAACAAGTAAAGATACAGCACATCTGGGTACTACAGAAATCTCTTCAGTTCACATAATGATTTACAGGGGCCATTTACCAACACGGAAATTAATTGTTAATTAATTAATTCCGATTTTCAGTTCCATTTGTTTCCTGAGAAGCATCTCACCTGGTAAAAAATATGGGGGTGTGAGTTAGTTTTGTTAAAAGTTTTCAGCAAAGGTGGAATTTGGTGGTTCTACCTGACAGGGAGGTTTTTGCATAAGAGTTTGTCTGGTTTGTTCGTGGGCACAGAGGCCTTTGCCTGAACCTATTAGACCTCTCATTTTCTTGTAATCTTTCAGTGAATCCTTGACCTTATTGATAAGGTCAGAATCTTTCTTGTGTAGGGTCAGTTCAGTTCTTTAAGGGACTCCTGACTTAAGCTTCTTACAGAAATGTTCTAACCAAGCATAAGCCACATCTGTTTCTCTCAGCATTTACCTGCTGGAGGGCAATAACAAAGGCAGCTCACAGATACTTACTTGGGTTTTTATTGCAAAAACTAAATAAAATTACTTTCATGAAGTATTTGCATCAGAACTGCAATTAACTCAAGTAACTTGTAGAAAATTTTGACTGCTGATAGCAGGAGGAAATCCCATTGAAGGCTCCAACAATATCAAGGAGAAAGTGTGATACAAAATCAAACTGGGGCAAATAGTGTAAGACATTGCATGGGGAATTATCTGTAACTGTTAAAGCTGAGCATGAAATCATGGATTAATTTCAGCTGGCATTGTCAGATTTGGCATTTATAACACCTAGTCAAGATGGAACCAGCATCCCACAGCCTTTACTGCCATTAGGAGGGGACACAAACTAGTAGTCAGGTCCATGTGTAGTGAGGAAATACAGGTTTCTAGTCACAGTTTTCAATTAATGGGATGAAAATCCACTTAGGCAGGGGGAAAAGTGAACTTGAGAGCAAGCACTTCACTTTTGGGTTTCTTAGCCATACCCTTAGCCTTGGCTTTGAGCTGTGTTTGATTGTGAGCCTTTACTGTAAGTCACTGTGGCTGTGGGATGTATCTGTGCACAAATGGTCTTTTGGGGCTTTGCCCTGTGGATTCCATATTTATTGCTGGGACTAAAAGGCTTAACAAACTGGAGTTTCAAAATACCCACAGCATTTCTGCTGTGGCCATCCTGAGAGAGCTGACAACCTTGTTTTTAATAATGTCTACTTGATTGGGGAAGAGCGTATGGAATTGCTTCTGTGATAAAATTCTCTGTGAGGCCAGAGTGTTTGTAGCCTCACCAAGGTGTATCAAGCTCTGAGGGTGACCAGCAGCCTCCCAGAAATGGCTTAAGAATTAGTGAAACAGCATCATCAGAGGTGTTTTGGAAAAGCAAAAAGGTTTTAATTAAAGCAAAAATAATAAACTTTACAGAACAAAAGAGTAAAAGCCATGCACAGTGCAGGGAGGTCCCTTGCATCTGCTAAGACACCCCAGAAATGCCCTGAGAATCTCCTGCTCTCTCTTCAGTATTCAATGATCTAGGAGGGTTTTTTTGGCTTGCTGCCCCATAGAAAACAGCTGCATTTCTTGAGGAGCAGCTAAAAGGTCCAACTGATGCCTTTGTGCTGCCACTGGGCCAATTATGATGAGAGGAGCATCAAAGTTTCTGGTTCTTTTCCTTAAAAGTTCGAGGATAGAGCTTAAACCCTTTCCTAATACGGGAACACCTGTTAAAGTGTGGGGGTGCACTGCAGCACTCCTGGTTCCTTGATTTATTTTATTTTTTAATCACATTGTCCTGACAGCCCTTGTCTCAGCAGCCGTTCCTGAAGAGGGGCTTTGTGCCAGCCTTGTCAGCTGCATCAATCACCCAGCTCATGGCAGGTCACAGCAGTCAGCAGCTCAGCCAGCACTGAAATCAGGAGCTTTCCTCGGTGAGCAGATGAGCAGATCCTCTTCTCCTTAGAGCAGATGGCAGGGTGACTGCAGTGGAGGTGATGGCAGGGATGTGCTGAGTCACCTGAGCAGGCTCTGTGCTCTCTGCCATCCCTGCAGCTGCTGCCAGCCCCACTCCAGCCTGCCAGGGACACAGCCCAGGGCTTCCCTGAGAGGAAATTAGGAGCTCACTCCAATTAACGAGTTGTTTCCATCAAGTGGAGTCTGCAGCTTTCTTCCCAGTTTTCCCTGCCTGTGTGACATGCAGCTGGAGTCAAAGAGTGCATTAGAGGCAGTGGATAAGCAGCAGGGAGCTCTGGTGGGAGGGAAAGTGGTGTATTGATCTGCTTGTAAACTGCACAGCAAAGCAGAGTTTCAGTGCTGCTGATATTGGTGATGGCACAGGGGAGCAGCTGTCTGGGGGGAAGCTGGAGGTACAGTGGGAAGGGCCCATTATGGAGCTTCAGGTGGTTTGGGGGTACACCCCAGAACTGTTGTGATTATTGTGGGCTCAGTGCATCTCTTGATCTTGGAAACCATACCCAACACAGGGGTGAGAGACTGCTTGGCAATCTTAGGTATTGTGGGCAAGAAGTCCAGACTGAGGAGCTGCTGCGTGTCAAACACTAGAAATCAAATGAACTCCTGTAATTAATTCACTGCTCTCCCCACTGCCAAGCTGCAAGTTGTGCAAAAGAAGATATTTCAGAGTGCGTTGTTCTGCTGCCTTGTGAAATTTTTTTAATAACTTTAAATTTGTCAAGTGGTGCCTACATTACTAAGATAGCTGATGGAATTTGCTCCATAATGCTGCACCTTCTGCATGGTGTTCCTGCTGTTACCCTGAGGCTGGCAGGAGCAACCACAGTCCAGATAAGAGATGGTCCTAGTGGTTGGGTGAGCCAGATTTCTCTGCACAACCAATCTCCAGTGCAAACAAACAAACAAACAAAAAAAAAAGACCAGAGGCAGCAGGAGAAATACAGAGCTGGGGAGTGAGGGAGTGTTCTTTGCACGTGGCAGGTCAGTAAAGCATTTGGGAAAATCAGATCTTCTGATTCCAGCTTCCAGGGAGGCAATAAAGCATGAGAGCCTGCTGCTAGAGCTCCTGACTGGCTGTTGGAGCTTGAATCAGACATCTTCATTTCGAGTCCAGCAGGCAGAGCACTGGCTTTTTTACAGGTTTTGAAGCAGAGGAGACTGCTGGAACGTGCAATCGTTTGCTTAAGGTGACAGACATGCCTGGGTCCTGAAGGACAGGAGTAGTTGAAAACTGGCAACCATAGACCTGTTCTTGTTATGTAGAGGCATCTCCCTCGGGTGACGAAACCAGAAAAAGCTGTGTGAGAGTTTGGAATAGTGCCTGTCCTCCCTGCCAGCCCATCTCTCCACAATGCTGCTCATGGGGCTGCTCCAAACAGAAACACTGACTGGTGGTCTTGAGACTTGATTACGTAAATCATGGATGAAAACATCCTTTGGTCTCCTCTCCAGCAGTTAAAAATATCGAGGACAGGATTGCTGAATTTTTATCCACATCTGCTCAGGCAGAAGTTCAGTGGTTCTAGTTCTCCTTGGCCAGTGACACTTTTGGAGCTGGTTTCTGAGACAGCTTTTGTCTTTACAGGATATTTTCTCTTCAAAATTGCCAGTGGTAATAGGTAATGTTCTGCAGGAGCACAGGCAATGCCATATGTGAAGGAAACTGCTGAGCCTCTGATAACCTTGCAGTCTGATTTGATTACTCAGTTCACCTTTAGAATAAAGTCTGATTCAGAGATAGGAACTGAGCTAGTTTCTCATAAACTAGATTCATTTTTTACACAATTTTCTTTTATCTTTGCGAGCTAAACTATCTAATCTCTTTCATGTGGGTTCTTTTAAGTTGTCACAGAGTGCTCTAGCTGCCCTTTCGTTTTTCTGTTTCTATAAGCCAAACGTGCTGCTCTGCTGATCCTTCCAATTTCCTAAAAGCAGTCAAAAATCTAAACTCTTACAGATCTAATTTTTTTGAAGTGGTGTGGAAGCCCATGTACATTCTCCCTCCTCCCTCTTCTGCCCCATCTCCCTGTCTTACTGTGCCTTGCCCACTGCTTAGCCCTTTCCTTTTTGATTGTCAGGCAGTAAATTCAGCATGGAGAGTGTCTGGGATGTACAGAATTCCCCCCTCTTGGCATGGTCTGTTGGGGTGGGCATACAGCCTGCTCTGGACCCCCTTGCAGCATCCTCCAGGTGGCTGGGAGGGCAGAAGGGATGAAATTATGCACAGTGGAACTGCAGCACCTTCTCCTGCAGAACTCTGAGTCCTTGATGGGCTTAGGGAAGGTGTGTGTATTGTGCCAGTGCCACAGGCAAAATGTTTACCTGTCTTCTCTTCATGGAGAGATTTCTAAATAAACACTCCAGCCTGCTTTCCCCTGTGCTGTGCATCTCACTCCTACTTTGGCATTTAGGTGTCTACAGGTGGAGAAAGTGATAATGGGAAGAGTGATGTGTGGGGGGTACAGCCCTGTGTTGAGCAGTTCTGAATAAATGCCTCTTGCTACTAATGTTTTGTGAGAACAAGAACAAAAAACATACAGGGAAACTTGCATGTGATTTGAGTTGTAAATGATTTAGCTGTGACTCTTTAAGTCTTTAAAGCAGTCTGTAAGAACAAGATGAAGGAGCTATCAGAGGTTTATAAAGTCTTGCTTGATGCATTGCCACTTGGAAATGTAGCATGACATCTCATTCCTTTCCTGGTGGATACAGCCATGAAGTTGGACCACTCAAAGAAAGACTCTGAAATCATACATTTGTTATACACATGTGCTTTCCCAAGTGTCACTCTTTGGGGATGATGTGTGAGACATTTTGATTTCACTGAATTTCATCTGATTTTATTGGATTCTGAAGAGCTGTTAGTTTCTCATTTAAACCGCCACATGGCATTTAAATTCATTAATTGACAATTATACAACAAGCCACAGGAATAGCTTTCTTGCTGGGCTGAAGCCTGAAAAGCCCATTCGAACCTTTACAAATGCTAGCACATTTAATGAGCTAACAGTGAATTTGAGTTTCTGCAGGTTCGGGGGAACTCTTCCTAATTGATGGCCAATTGGATTTTCCCCTTCAATCTGGGAGAGGTAATGAGACAGGGGTGGTGTTCAGAACAGTCCACAGAGAGCCTGTCTTCAGAAGTTGTTCCTTCTGTCCCCATCCTGAGGCTGCACTGAACACTGCCTCCCCCCATTTCAAAGGGTTAGCCACTGATAGACATTTTTTGATTTGAGTTCCTGTAATTTTATTTACCAGGAAGTTGGGGGTTTATTACATTGCATTTCAGTGTCAACTGTAACACATTCTGTGACCTAAACTGCCTTCTTTCAGGGTGGGGAACTAGAAGTATGATTATAATTAGCACTGGCCAAGGCAGCTCAGTGGTGTGGCTCGGTGCTTGCCCAGATGCTCTCATCTGGAAAGGAGCTTTGATGTCTTGACAGCAGTCCATCCTTTGCCTCATTTTTTTGCCTTTGGTACAGATACTCATGGGTTTGGGTTTGTCACTCTGTGTGTCTGAGTACTAATTGAGTACTAATTGCATCACACAGCTGCTGAACATCAGCCAGCACGTCCAAGATGCAGAGCTCGACCTGAAGGCAGGGTTGGTTGAGGTGGTTTGTTTTAAAGGAGCTTTTTCTACCTTTACAAATTCGAGTTCAAAGTGCGGGTGAGAGCTGGAGTCAATGCTGAGGTCAACCTGAGAATTGCTAGGAGAGCTACACTGGGAGTGGTTTTTTCAGGGGAAAAAAGCCACCATACAGATGAAGTGCTCTTGCTGTGGAATCAGCTGCACTGGCAGAGCTCTTCGTTGTGCTGTTTTAGTAACATTTCTCCCCGGAGTGGAGCACACACATGGAATGAGCTTTCCAGCCAAAAGCATGTGCTGCCAGTACAAACAGACCTGCACAGAGGGGCTTCAGCTGGCACAGTGCTGTCCTGCACAGCCCCTCCTTTTCCCACCTCCACACATGCCTGTGACATGCCTGGTTTTAGGCTGAGTTGCTCATTCATCCACGTTTCTGGAGGTTCTTGTGACAGTGGGTGTAGGGTGGCACAGCCCTGTTCACAACCCCAGCCTCTCAATGTCACTCTGTCTATTAATCCTTGCTAAACCTATTAATTCCTGCCTCTTAGTGCACTTCCCACCTGCCTCACTCCACAGGACGTGTTCTTATGGACACTGTGAGCACGTAGATATCAGTAGATGAAATTTTCACAAGTGTCTGAACTGAATTTTGGGACTTAGGCTCTCAAGAGCCTTACTTTGTGTAGCCCTTAGCCTCATTTAAGGTCTGCAGGTTTGTATTTGTATTGACTGCTCATGTGTACAGGCAGGCAATCCTCATTAGATTGCAGACAGAATAAAGCCAGATCATCACCTATGTGAATCAACATCACCCCTTAAATTTTGATGAAACAAGCTCATTTACACCACAGTGAGGATTTGGTGCTTTATGACAGAAAAGGTGTCATATATTTGGTGCTCATCACAGAAAAGGTTTCCTAAATGCTGCTCAGAGAACCTGTCACACTGCCCCATACCAGAAACTGCAGCCTCACACATCTTCCCCTCTTACAGCTTAAGTGTATGTCATATATTTACAATACCAAATATGTGTGAACTGTATGTGAAGAGCAGCCTAATTTCATGTGTTTTCGAAGCAGCTGTAACACTGCTTGTAATTTGTTATTGGGAGTTACTTGCTTTTCAGTCAGCTCCAAAGTGTGAGACAGAAAATAGATTGTTGTTATTGCATGTTCTGACAGGGACTATACAGACTCTCACACAGGTTCCCTCTTCCACCTCCATAACAGCAAAAAATAAACTTTCCCAATTCTCTCAAAGTAGTTATGGATCTTCCCATTTTTTGTCACTCTTGTTCTGTGTGCTGGAAATGTTACAAATGGCTGTATTTTCAGAATAATATCCTTTTGCTCATACCTGTCTTGAATACAAAGAGCTCTGAGGACTTGAGCATCAGGTCTGTTGAGCAGATCCAGTGCATCTCCAGCATCAAACAGCACTGTCAGTCAGGGCAGAGAAAGCTGTGCTGTTCTGTGCCAGTGCAGAGTCACTCTCTCTGATCTGCATATTACATTTTTCATTTGTGTCAAGGAAAATGCTGCGCTGGGGTTTTTGCAAATGCGTCTTGCCGGTGTCATGGGAACTTTGTCAAAACCATAGTGCTGAGGAAGTGGGGAAATCCAATCTGGGATTTGCTTAAGGACTTGTCAGAGTTGCTGGTGCTCTGTATCAGTGTCAGGCAGGCAGCTGGGCAGCAGGAGGGAAGGAGACAAATCACTTGGTTTCTTTTCCTACTTGTTAGGAGTGACTTGTTAGCTAAAGTAAATCCTAAGGTTAGGCTGTGAGCATCTTTTCTGCTCTGCTGTACTTTCCAACTTTGGGATGGACCCTGTGATGTTTAGTTAGGAAATCTGCTGCCATCATTAATCCCATGCTCAAGGCCACTGTCACTTCAGAGGTCCTGAAACCAGGTCTGACCCCATGTGAGAGAGGGAGGATCAGGGGTAGTGGTCAGCTGTTGGTGCTCTCCAGCTTTCAGAAGTGGATCTGCCATTCATGTAACAACTCAAATGATTTTCATGCCTTGGAGAAAGGTCTTTTCCTTCCCAGATTTCTAATGTGAAGAAATAAGGCTCTTTCATGGAGCTTTTTCCCTTGAAGGATTTGATGCCTCTGTGTTTGAGCCCTCCCAGTCTCCCTCCACTGAAACCGAGGTGATCCTGATTGGAAAGAAAATCTTCGAAAAACAGGACCGGGACTTTCATTCCCTGCCCTACCTCTGCTCTGCCATCACTTTCAGGAAGACTCCGCATCCTTAACCTGCTCTTTTTCTTCCTGCCTTGTCTTTTTAGGAACCTGGAGCTGAAAGTTCTCTCTTCAGCTGTAGGTGCAGGCAGCCAAACCCTACAGAACAGGGGAAGAGGCTGTGACATGCCTGCCTCAGATGGAGAGAGATCCACAGGCTGCTCAGTGCCTTCCAGCTCCCTGAGGAACCAAACCTGGAGCTGTGAGGATCACTGATGGCTTGGGTCCTTGAACAAGTAGAGGTTTGTCCAGTGAAACCTGAGGTCACTGTAAAAGGACAGCGTGCCCTGCTCTAGAACAAAGGAACAAGCCTCACCTCAGCCATGGGGCAGCTTTGTCCCTGCTCCCATCAGGGACCAGTAGGATGGGCATTATAAATTCCATTTGTGGCAGGGTTTTGTCTGTCTTGCTGCTGGCCTACTGCAAATAAATGCTAATAGTTGCAGAGAAAGGGAATACAGGACTTTCCTTCATGATGGACTTGTACCTGCTCTTCAGAGGTGCTGAGCCCAGACAGCAGCTCTCAGTATTTTCATGTGTTTGGTGCTTTTAAAAATTATTGGACCATCAATATTCCCTAGCCAGCACTGGGGCAGGAAAAAAGTAAAATAAGTTAATAATCCTCAAGAAAATGTACTTTTTCATCTTCCTTACCATTCTGTGCAGCATGAGGTGAGAGAATAAAAGTAGAGGAATTGAATTTTGAAGATGTTCAAAAGCACAGATGATGTTCAGGTGTTGGTTTTGTGAGCTGTCCCAAGGCAGCCTGACACACTGAGGGCTCAATATGAAACGAGAGGGAGAGCTTTTAAAAAAATAATGCGTGAAAAGAGCTCCTCCAGCCCGGTTTTCATTCAGCAGGATGTGAAAGAGAGGGGGGAGGGCCTGTTTGTGAGCTGAGTGATGATGAAAAGGATTTTTAATTGGGGGAAAGGGAGGCTGGGAGGGGGGCAGGGGAGGGGGCACGGAGGCGGCAGAGCAGGGGAGTGAGAGAGTGACAATTCTTAAAGATGCATTAAACTGCAGGGAGCCTAAAGCAGGCTTAGAGATGAGCCTGAGGAACTGGGACAAAGTCTGCTCAGAAGCCCTACAGACAGGCCTTGGCTTTCGCCATTATCTGCTGGAACTCACACAGGGAAGGAGAGGCAGAGGAGGGGGCGAGGCTGAGGGGCTTCCTCGCCTGCCTCTCCCTGGCGCTGGCACGGAGGGAGCAGCATTGTTCATCGGCACTGGCAGGGAGCCGGGCACAGGCTGGGAGAGAGCAGCAGCAGCTCCGGGAGCTCAGGGGATCGCACAGCCCGGTGTCCTCTCTCCCGTGCCGCTCCTGCCGGTAACGTGGCGTGAAAGCAGCTTGGAAAGGCCCGGGCAGGAGGGTGGGCTGGCGGCCAATGTCCCCAGTGGGTGGGAGTGGCTGTCACTGCCAGCCCGCTCCGTTGGGCAGAAGTTTATTACTATTATATTTCCACACACACCCCCACCCTTTTTTTTTTTTTAATTTTTTTAATTTTTTTTTATTTATTTATTAGAGCAGAGGGGAGCAAGTGACAGCTGTATTAGGGGCTGAAATACCTCCGAAGGGATCAGAAGACATCTGCAGGGAGGGCTCCTGACAAAAACCCTTTTCAGCACGCCTTAGCAGCAGCTTCCAAAGACACTGCAGGAAAGAAAAGGGAAGGTTTACTGCTTCTGGAGGGCTCGGGCTCCTGCTTTTTCATTTCTCTGTTTGTTTCTCTGTTTCTTGATTCCTTTCCAGCCTTTCACAACACAGGCATCCTTCCCTGGGAGAAGAATCGCTCGGTGCCCTCCTCTGGCACGCTCCTCTCCTGCCCTTTGTCTCATCCCCAAATAACCAAAAGTGGAGGCTTTTTTGTCTGGGAGTCACATCTGAAGCAGGTCCTCCCCCAGCCGGTGTTGTCAGCCTTGCCAGAAATGTTTTTAAGCAGTCAAAATGGCTTTTTGTACTTTTTAATCTCTCTCTGTCCCTAACCATCCTTCCCCCTCTCTCACATCCCATCCTGCTCAGCCGCCGAGCTTGGGAAGAGAGGAAAAAAAGAAAAAAAAAGAAGAAGAAAAAAAAAAGCTAGCAATGGCTTTTATCATTAACCCATTCATCTGCAAATCCCCCTCCCCAAAGAAAATGCACATGCTGATTTGCGTATGCAATCAGCTGCATTCTTCATTTCTATAGCGCCTTTCTCATTAACCACCTCTCTCAAAGGAACTCTTCAGGAAATAAAATCGGCTGGAGATTAGGCACAAAAAGTCAGCCTTCCATGCTAAAATAGTGCCATTTTTGTGAGGGAGGCAGCATTAGCTGGTCTTACCATTCCACTTTCCCATCTGCTGCCCCTTGGAGCTGGGCACGGACACAGCAGAGTGGGGCTGTGCCAGGGGGCTGGGGGCAGCCTGCCTGTGTTACTGGGCTTAATCCTTCATTACCTTAACAGGTTCTACTGCCTGGCATTCTGATTCAGCTTTATTTTCTTCCCCAGGCTTTGAAGCACTCCAGAGACTAAAACGCAACCCTGTTTTTCTGCTTGGTTTCATTCAAACCTTTCCGGGTTCTGCTTGTTTCAGCTCATCTCACCTTCCCTGCGAGTGTAGAGAGCTGCAGCAGGAGCAGCAGTGCCTGCTGGGGGTCAGGAACCTGCCACAGGTAGTGGGGCTGCCAGGTTTGGCAGCTCTCCTGACTTGGATCCCCCCAGATTTGGCTAAATAGCCTGTTACAGTGATTGCTGGCACTACAAATGTGACTTCTGCTTGCCTTTTTTTTTTTTTTTCCCCCATTTAAAGTAATACAAAAACTTTTCAGGGATTAAAGAACTCAATGAAAGGAATAGTATCTTAGAATCTTTTAAAAAAGTAAGGTTAATATTAGTTTCTTATATGTATAGAAAATAGAGACGTAATAGACAGAGGAAGGGGTAATATCATCCATAGCACCTTTCTTTCTGATTGCAAATAAGCTACTGCTGGGCATCAAAAGATATTCAACAAGGAATATAATACTAATCCTGTATGATGTTGTTTTGAGTGTGTTTCTTCATTTTTCTGAGTTCCTGTTTTAAATCCGTGCTTCTTAGAGCAGTGTTTGAAGCTGTAAGTGAAAATTTGTGTTATAGGATTTCCCAGCTGGAGGCTCCTGTGTCAGTTACAGCTGGACTGATGCTCGGTGCTTTACTGAGTACAAGCACAAAAGGCCAATTTTCCCATAAGGAGTCGAGAAAGTGGAAGAAATTACTTTTCAGATTCTGTCAGCTGTAAAGAGTATTACCAAATACTGTCATTTGGTAAAAAAAAAAAATAAAACCCCCAAACAGGTAATTTTGAGTAGTCTCATTTACTGTGAGAAAGATAAGAAATTCCAAAGTGCTTGCCAGGGGGTTACTGAAAAACATCAGTATTGTCTAACAATTTTGCATTCAAAATCCAAAACAAAATTCAAATGGATGTCATTGTGTGCATAATCAGTATCCAGGGACATCTCATTCCTTCATGATAGTTTGCTTTCTGTTAACTGGCATGACAAGAAGAAATTTTGCACTAGTGATTGTTTATAAATGGAGAATAAATCCACATTATAGTAACAGCAGTGCTCCCCTAGGCAAAGTGTTCACACTCCAGAAGGTGCTGGAGTTTTATTGTGAATCTCGCCTGCCTGTTTCTGTGGTTTCTTTAGTTACGCTTTAATAATTGAAAACTCTCAAAAACACAAAAGCTTTTGGTAATTTACAAATCTGAGGTAAAGCAACACTGAAGATGGATGGAAAAAGACATTGAGAGCTGGTCTACTTGGCATTTGGCAAGTTTCCTTTTAATAATGCATAACTCACCTGGCAGGGCTTTGTAATCTCTGTCCTAAGAACAAACTGAGGCTGCAGCTGAAGCCCATGTGGAAGGTGCCACCACCCCATTTCTGCTGTCTGCAGTGAAATTTAGATTTGAGTCACTTAACAAAAGTACCAGACTGGGAAGTGGAGCTTCAAGAGAAAAGCAGATATCTGCCTGTATCAGAGAAAGTTGAAACATCACTTGTTTTGAATACTTGTAAGGGGTATTGTTTGCATTTTAATTAATGCAGAAAACAATTAAAATCCCCATTGAGTTGAAACAGTACAGAGAAAATTGAATCAGGAGGGATGCATCCCTTTTATATCCCAATGTCCTGATGCTTTACATACCCTTAAAATCCCTCATTCGTTCACAGTTCTCGCAAAAGCTTCTGGTTCTTGGGCTGCCCTTTGGCTGACCAAGATGCTGCTCCCACACTGCTCAGGTGGGGCTTGTGATGCTGTTTGTGGTGACTCCTAAGGTCCCTGGATGTGCTGGAGAGCAGGGGACAGGGGGACAGCACTCATCCAGGATGGAATGAGCAGAGGAATCAGCTTCTGAAGCTGTTTGGAGGCAGCTGCTTTTGTTGGAGTGCTAAAGCTGGAGCTGCACCCAGTGATGGGAAAGCTTAGCAACCTGTGTGTGCCAGCAGAATCTTTGTTCAGAAGTGTCAATTCCCCAGAGCAAAATAATGAGTGTTCTGCTTCCACTTTTTCTCGCCCAGCAATTGAATAACCCGTGCCTAAGGGTCAGAACCACAACAACAGTGTCCCTGCCCTGGTTTTCTCTGTAATCCTCAAATGCAGGCAGCCCTGGCCCAGAAACTCAAACCACATGTGGAGAACATGACTGCAAGGAAGAACCTTTGATTCTGAAAACAGCAGAATAAAGAGAGGAAACGCAGAGGAGCTCACTGCACACACACACAGCCTCGCTCCTGGATGATTCCTTGCTCATTAAAAAAGCAGTGAAGAAGAAGTGCTCCGTTTTGTAACAAATGGGGGAATCACATGCAGCTCCCCTGGCACCTGCCACGCTCCCTCTCGTTGGGAGATCAAGGAGTGAGCAAATAAAGAGCACAAACCCCCTTTTCCCTTGGTGAGACGGGAGCTCTAATGTTGCAGGATCAGTTGTAACGGTGAGAATATTACGGCCACCATGATCAAAAGATTTAAAAGAAGAAAGGATTGTAGGGATAGTTAGTGTGTTTTGCAGGGCTGCAAAGAATGGGCAGGCCTTTTGTCAGCTCAAAGTGAAGCTGGGGGGATGATCCTGTGCTGCTGCTCCTGCAGTGAAAGAGGAGCACACATTGCAATTGTCAGTCAGGGGTGTGGAATGAGTCCCTCAAAAAGCCTTAGAACACACCTGAGCACACACACTCACAGCCATGGGGCTGGTTCTGCTCCAGGAGGGATGTAATCACATAAGGAGAGGAGGAAAACCAAAAAAAAACCCAAAAAAATCATGCATGTGAACTGGCTTGAGCCAAGTTAACAATGATTATCACTAGTTTAGTAGGTTTTTGTTGGTCCTTCTGTGTAATACGTACTATTTCTTAAAACAGGAAAACACAAGCCTCATCTTTGTTTTAATGCCATCCAAGAGAGAGAATTATTATTGTGATTGTTGTCAAGGGGTAGGAAGGAGGAGAAGGAGGGAATTGCCACGAGGATTTCTATAAATAGAACTTTGCTCTAGCAATGCTTTTAGTGGAGACTGTTCTTGCAGACAGGCTTGTAATGAAGAGGGAGCAGATTTATTGTGCAGGACTGTCAGGCTTTCTCTGGAAGATTTGTTGATGCTGTGCCAGTATGTTCAGTTTAATTCTGTGCTTCTATCTAAGAATTCCCCCTCTATGCTTTTTGCCTGAGATTTTCTTTATTTTGTTCTGTAGTCTGAACAAAGAAAGAAAATACTCCATTTTTTAGAGAGCTTTTATATAATTATTTAATGCATAATTATTTAATGATATAATGATTTCAATCAATGTAATTGACTGAAACAATAATGAATCCTTCATTATTGTGTGTAATTTCAGACTTATTTTTGAGAGGTTCCTTTTCCTCTCCTTCCCCACAAACACTCATTTCTAATTTCTCTGGATATGTTCCTTCCCTGGGAGGCAGCTGGACAATGCTCCTTGCTGCCAGAGTCAGTGGAAATGTTCATGTGAGTCAGCCTCGTTGGCTTTTGGCACTCACTCAAAAGCAGATATCAAACAGAAGTAGAGAATTTAATTTTATTTGGTTTGCTCTTTCCTAAATTGTATCTACATCAGTCCCTGAATCTTTCTGAATTTAATGATCACGTTTTAATGTTCCTTGGCCAGAAAGAACTCAAGCCTAGACATACTCGTGCTGCTGTTTGTTTCTTTTTTCCTAGTGGAAATAGGAGGCTGAAAGTCAGCTCTGGACAGTGGGAGGCTGGGCAGGATCCACATGCTGACCTCCCCATCAGCCTCATCCCAGCAGTCAGAGCTGAGCAGGGCTCAGGGAGCAGAATCTCACTGCTGTCACCTGGGCGTGTCATGCACCTGACAGATTCATCCCAGAATCATCCCTGAGGAGCAACTCCTTTCCCCATTTTAATCATAAAATGGTTCATTGCTGTGTCCACTATGGTAGTGGCAATTGCTGAGGCCATTTGTGTTCAGCAGAGTTTCCTATCCCAAGCTGTCTCTAGTCACCAGGCATATCAAGACAATTGCATTTAGAAATTGGGATGGATGGCAGCTGTTCAAATATTCCTTGAAAAGATGTTATTTTATGGCTCAGCTATAAATCTCCCAAACATCCTATTGCACTCCCGTTGAGGAGACAGAGATATCCTGCACTCGATGGCTAGAACTTACAGGTAGCTTCTGCTGCCTTTCCTCTGGTAGAAGAAAAACCTGATAGAATGGGCAGGTTCACTGGTGCTGGTGACTATTCCATGGCCAGGCTCTTGTGGGTTGCTGAGGGTCAGAGCAAGGGGCCCTCCAATGGCACCACCAAGACCTGTGTGAGCAGTGACACTAGAGTGTCCAACTCAGAGATGCCCATAAATAGGAAAATGGATGCACAGGGCACCATCCCTTTTAGGAAAGTATTTTTATATGTTCAGGACGAGCAACTTCATTTCCTTAGTGATTTTTTTTTCCATTTAGCTTGTTTCTAAATGCAAAAGCCTGAAGAGATGTGAGTGGCCGTAATACTGGCTGCATTAGGCTGATTGTGGTGGGAGGAGACAGCTGAGTGCTGTCTCAGGGTCCAGGGGAGGAAATCCCAAGTTCATCCCAGAGCAGACACTGCTGCCACTCATAATGCACCACTGAGCAGGAGGAGCCTTCCCTCCTCCCTCCTGCTGCCAAACACCACAGAGGGGCCCATTGTTGCAGAGGCTGGGATCAGAGCAGGCATGCTGCAGTGGCATGTTTAATCCACTGTATTGATCACAGCAGCTCCATCCAGGAGTGGCTGATGAACGGACACTTGGGTAACACGCCAAAGGAGGCTGCTGGGTAGAACTGGAAGAGTCTTCGGATCAGATTCTGTAGCTCTGAGCTCATTACAGTTTCTCAGGCCTGCGATAAGATGTCACAAATATAATTGTATCTGACAGGTCATCAAAAGGGACACGGGCTGCTCCTTGCCCTCATGTTGACTTGCCTTGACAGTCCAGTGGCCCAGAACATCTGACCAGTAATCTCTGCAGAGTTACAACATTGAGTGGGATCAGATCCAGTCAAACCTTCTCAAGGCTGCTGCAGGAATGTACAGGAGTGTCTCAAGAGAGGACAGTCTGTCTGTCCTTGAGTCACCATTGCAGGAAGATGCTGACAGCAGCACTGTGTGGTGCTTTGCAATTAGAAGCTCCTTTAGTTAGAGCCACGTCTCAGCTCTAAGCACTTCTGACTTTGAAAGACTTTGACTTTTCTACTCTAGTCTGTCAAAAATGAAAAGTGGGTGTATGTAGAGATAGAAAATATGGTTGTAACACCGTATTTGCCTGCCTGTTGGGGGCTGTAGTAGGAGACCTTTAAAATAAAATCATCTTCCACCCGCAGCAAGGAGGGATGAGGTGCCTTAATCCAGGTAAGCTTCCTTTTTCAGGTTGCTCTGTATTGCAGTTGAGGCAAAGAGCACCCCTTTTTCTCAAAGCTTTCAATGCTCTGCAAGAGGCAGCATTAGAGTTGCCATCTACATTACAGCAGGTCCATTATCACAGCTATATTTCCTCTCCCTCGTCTTTTTTTAGGAATACCATCTGTTTAGTCATTAGCCCCATCAGCTCTCATTAATTGAGTCATGTCTCATTTAGGTCTCTCTATTAGCTTCTCATTGTTCCCTAGACAAGGCCTTTTTTTCCATATGCCTTGCTTCCTGTTGAGCTCTGTCCAAAGTCAGGTGTCAGCTGGGGAGCAAGGATGGGATCCAAAGCCAGGCTGTCTTTCAAAGCCTCGTGCCAAACTGCCAGCCTGTTTCTTCAGGGCACTGAGTGCCAACTTCTCTGTGCTGGCCCAGCTTTGGAAAGTCCTGGGGAATATGGAACAGCCCTGGCTAAAGAGAGAGAGCCTTCTGTCTCCTTTCCCCTTTGATTTCTCTGCTTTTCATCATCTCTGCTGCAGCTAATAGGGTTTTTTCCTCCCTCCCAATGGCACAGTGGGTGCATCTGAGTATCCAAACGCTGATGCGGAGCAGACATTAAGAACAGATCACCTAGAAGGAAATGATGGGTTGCATTTCAATTAGCACACTCTGGTTGCACAGAATTAGTCCTGTCACAGAACTTTATCAAGAAAGCCTTCAGAAAAGCAAGGGGGGAAAAGGAGCCCTCCTGTGTAGTTGGATTTCAGCACTGAGGGCTGAGGGTTTGTTATAAAACCTTCTGTTTAACTCAGTTGTTCCAGGCTTATGGGTTTTTTTATCATTAGTTTTATCGAGCTTGCTGATTTTTATTGTTTGAAGGGTAGAAGGATTAGTCACAGCAAAGCCCTTTGAATGATTCCTTATCCTTAAAAGAGCCCAACTGGAGTGGGAGAACGTGTTAGAAAGTACCCAGTTCACTGTGGAATATTGTTGAGACTACAAAATGTAGGTGTGAGTTTGCAAAAGATGCCGGAGAGCATGGTTTAGGAAGGTGTCAAAGCAATCAAGGCTTCTCAGAGAGATGTACAAAGAAATAAATTAGAAAAAATTGTGAGCTCACAGTTTCCTTGAGTGACCTGCCTGGCTTGTATGCTCTGGGCCCTTCAGACCATACACAACCCCTGAGCATTTGAAGCACTTTGCCAAAAGAGCAAGGACAAAACGTGAAGCTGCTGAAAGAAAAGTGTTTATTTTTGCAGACATTTAGATGAGGACCTTTGTGGCTTTCCTAACTTGCTTAGCTATCAGATAATTAAACATTAACAACAAATTCTTCTCCTGCTCATCCTCTTTCATTTCCATTTTGCTGCTACAGTTTCTTCCTAGGGCTTCTCTTTACACCTGTCAGGTGGAGGACACAGCTTCCTCCAAAGCTGTGGCTCCGTGGAGATGTCACATGTGCCACATCTCCTAGGAAGAGTGTCATGATGAACCTTCCTCAGTGGGCAAAATCCTAGAAAACTCTTGACTCTAGAAGGAAATGATGCACAGACTCCAAATTGGGTGTTAGATAGAGGGGATGCTGAGCAAACCTGGTACTTTCCACAGCAGACCTAAGTTACCTGTGCCTTTTAATTTCACCTGCCCTCCCAGAAATGCAGGGTTTGCTTTGACCTGTTTTACCATGCACTTGAAGCCAAAGCTGGGGGAAGATTTACTAAGACTTAAGAGGACATAACTCCTTGGCCATCTGTTGTAGCTGTACAGCCTTGGGGCCTGGTGAGTGCATGGCAGGGCTGGACAAGTTATTTCTCCTTTCTGCATGACTATTTGTAGTTTCCACTGCCATTTCCTTTCTATTGCTGCTCTATTTAACCCCTTCTTAACTATGGCATATTGTGCATCGCATTTTTTTATTGCCTGTCTTGTTGTTCTCCAGCCCCTTTTGGTTCCAAGGGAAAATAAAATACTGAAAGACAATTTTCTTCCACCAGAAATTGCGTATATTATCCACATATGAAAAAATGTGTGGTTTGCTGGCTCCCTGTAACAGCTTGAATATTTTATTATAAATACATAAAAATAAGCTTCATCGTTCAAATGGTTTCAACCAAATGAGAACAAAAATGTTGAAGTTCATAGGATAAAGCATAATTGCATCAAAATGGAAAATCAAAAGCAAAGAAAAAGAAAAAACTGGTAGGCAGTTCTTTCTTAAATGCTGTGACTATGATGTTTCATGGCTTTATTCACTCCTTTTCTTATCCTTGCAAAGACTAAACAAAATACTCTTTCTAAACCAAGGTGTGGCAAGATAAAGCTTCAAAGTTATTGATTTCTTCATAGGGGAAGCTTGAGCTGGTTCCTAACAAGCCATCCAGCTTCAGACTTAATTGTAAATATGGATTCTGGTTTACCAAGGTGCCAAGGTGTCCATAAACTCTCCATATCCACTCTTTAATTTTTCAAATCAGAAGAATGCATCAATGGGATGAAATGACTGAAGTCAAGTGGGGCAGCACCTGTGATTGTTCTGTCTGGGAGAAGGGAAGAGCTGAGTGATCACCAGCCCTTCCTTGGAGGCTGCTGGGATGTGCAGTGATCAGGGTCTGGGTAACCAGCTGGCATTAACCCTTCCACAGACCACAAAAACAGAGTTGTTCAAGTTGGAAAAGGCCTCTGAGGAGACCTTGCTCTTCCCCAGGCTGCCAGGCTAAAGCACAGGGACAAACAGGGTTATCCCAGAGCCAACAGGCTTGTGCTCCTTAGGAGGTTTCAAATCAGCTTGTCATAGTGAGCCAAATACAGACATTTTTCTGATTATCATCTGAGTGAGAGAATGAGTGGGGATGGTTGTTTGCCTGTAAGTATCGTTTCTAGGAGCTGAGAGGCTTAGTGGATTAATCTTGCTTCTGGGATGTGGATCAGGCTGAAGTGCAGGGCAGGATGATTATTAAGACTGAAATTCCCTGTCAATTTGCTGGCAGAGATAGTTTCTCTGCATCAGGATGATGGTGGCAGAAGTGTCTCATCTCGGAGGCAGCGCAGGGAAGGGCATATCTGAGCTGAGCCTGGGAACAGCAGGCAGCTTTCTGCAGGGGAGGGAGCCTGGCTTTGCCACACTGCATTTCTGTGAGTCTTTGTGCTGTAAGAATTACTTTCTTTTCCCTGCAGAGTTTTTTGTAAGAGCTGCGAGCATTGCAGAGAGCAGCATTCCTCAGTGGCCTGTTTCTGCTGCTGATTTGGGGGCTGAGCAGTCCTTTCTCCATCCCACCAAGCCTGGAGGTGCTTCTTTGTTCTCCCCTCAAAGACCAGAAGGTCTTTTTCTGTCCCATTCAGAGTCAGAGTGGTGGTTGCACTCCAGCTGTGCTGAATGCTGCCTTGGTGCCATGCAGTTTCCCAGCAAGGAGTGCTGCTCTGGAGGCTTCCTTCTTTCCCATTCATTGCCTGCAGCTCCTCCTTCTCACTGAGGAATAACAGTTTGGTCTGGAGCGTTCAGTGTGCATTCCTAATGTCACAAATGCAGAGAGCACATGACTTTTTCTTTTTTCCCCCAATATTCATTTTGCACTGTGGGAGGTTCTGGATGAGGAACTTGAGATGTGAGTGTGCATGAGCTGTGTGTCTTCAACATTGGCTTCAGTTCTCCACTGCAGTGCTGCACAGGAGCCCAGGGAGCAGAGGACTCTCACTGTACTAGGAGCTGGACAACCACAGCAGGAAGACAATTCAATATTTTTTGGTCTGTCAGAGTTTCTGCTCTAAGTGTAAGATCAGCAGCTGCATGGGGGCTGTGTCCACAAGGAGCCAATGGCAGTCAGTGCTGTATTCTTGTAGTGATTTTTCAAGCTGAAGGCTGATAAAAATAGAAGACAGTAAAACTCTACAAATCTTTCGTTCTGTAACGTTTAAACAGTGCCCTTTTGATTTTGTTTATTTTGTATCATAGCGTATATTAATTTACTTTCAAAGTAAGCAGTATGTTGTGTCCTCATTCAGAAATGAGCCTGTATCTGAAATACTCTTAAGACATGTGAATTTGCACTGGATTCTACAGTAGAAAGGGTGGCAGCTTCCAGCTTTGACAGTCACAGGAGCTTGTAGGCAGGTGTGTTTGCAGCCTGAGGCAGAAAACAGCTTTGTGAATGCAAGTTTTTGTCATTATATTTGTGTTAAATGTAGCCCCAGGAACTGGTTTCTGGAAAGGTCTTCTCCAAATGGGGCCTGTCTGAGCATGCTTGTCTTCTCTCCTAGGATGTTTTGTATTTAGGCTTCTCCTTTGGGCCAGCCCAAGTTTAGATATTGAAGCACATGGTCAACTGATTCCAAATGTCCAGAGACATTTCCTTCCTGCCTGCAGACTTTATTTTAATTTTCGTGCAAGTTTTGTTTTTAAAAGATTGAAAACAGATAACAACAGCCATGTTGTTGGCCATTCTCTTAATCTGCAGTTCATTTTTTTCCATGGGGCATTGTGGGGAAGAGATGTATGTGCCTGACCTTGGCTCAGTCCTTCCTACAAAGCTTTCGAGTCAGGAGCCTTAATCCTCCTTTTCATGCCTCACCTCTGCACAATTGGGGCCAACCTTTGAGCAGAACATAATTATGTACTGTGGTAGGCTGGGCAGATGGCAGGGGGAAAAAAATGCATGTGAGGCATTTTGGTACTTCTGGGGAACAACCCCCATCAGCACAAAGATGATTGTTATAATTTGAGCCATGCCTTCAGAGCTTAGAAGGGACACTGGCTGGGTGTGTGTCCATGCCTCAAGGCTTTCCACAGTCTCAGTTGCCTTCTAAATGACACTTCTTGAAAACTCTCTGGCACCAGAACCAGATGGACCTGAAAGGGTCAAGTCAGGGCCTTGCCTGCAGCTCTGGGGCATCCTGCTCGGGCTGTGGCTTGTGTTTCTGTGTGAACTGGCAGGTTTTTAATCCAAGCTACTTCTGTTTTAATGTCCAGTTAAGGACTGGAGACACGTGCAGGATGGAAGTGAGGAGCTCTCAGGAGCAGCCCCTGTGCCAGAGCTGGGCTGAGGGTGTCTGTGCCCTGTCCCCCTCTGGGCCTCTCACACCCCTCCCAGCTCAAGGAGGCTCTCCAGAGCTCACACCCTGCTCCAGGACAGCTTCACCCCTGTCACACCAGCTGCAGGCAGGTCAGAAAACACACTTCAACAGAGTGCTGGGAATGGGAGCCAGCTCTTCAACTACTGCTCACTCAGGTGTGTGAACTGTTTCCATGCAGGAAAAGCCAACCAGAAGCCAGGGACGATGATGCAGATTCAAGGTGCAGGATTCCTGCCTGCTCATGCCCTTGAAGAGAATGCACTGCCCCGCTATAAATTTTGATTAAGCCCTCCTGAGGCAAGGAGCTGTTGAAACATATATCAGTGTGCTGTAACCTGACAATCCCCCGAGGGCAAAGTGTTGTACCTGAAGCACAGCATGATTAAAATATTAGGCTGACACATGTGTAATATCTGAAAAGTTTTCTGCCACAGCCATTAAGCCCCTTAACGCTGTGCTTTGGAATGTGGCCATGAGCCATAAAAATGTCTGAGCAGACAGGAGGCTTGGTAGTGTCATAAATAATGGTGGCACAGCTCTCCAAACATACTTGAGCACAGAGAGAGAAGCAGGAATAAGGAGCAGAACAGGATGACACAGTGAGGTTTATTAACCTTAGCAGATGTAAGATTTAAGATTGGGAATTTTCTGACAAAAAGCAAACAAAATATTGTAAGTTCTCCTGAAGTAAAAAAGGGCAGACTCTGATCAGTGTTTGGTATGTCAGTAGCTGACATTTATTTTTAGCTGCAACTACTGTAAAAGAGACAAAAAGAATTGAGCTGTGCTAGTTTAGTTTAGTTTGACACACCACACTGTCACTCTGCCTGATCTACAGCATGTGCTGCGCAAAGGAAATTCAGATTCCAGGAACAGTGACTTCAGTGGAGGTTAATGTTTTTTCCTGTGTGGTGAAGGAGATGCAATGAAACACTGCAATTTCCAGCAGAAGCTGCCAGTGGCAGCATTTAGGGGATGTTGTGTGAGAAAAAAGCCTTGTCCCAGCCTATTGTCTTTGCACAGAAGTCACTTTGTGACCAGCAGAACTGATGAACCCCATTTCTTTAAGAGCTATGGCCTGTGGATTGATTTCTCAGTGTGGCAAGACTTGGAAAACTGATGTTGCCCAAGAGCTGAGATGAAATCATCACCTCACCTCCTCTGGGCACTCTCTGTGTTGCACTTGGGGCTGTGTCCAACTTCCCAAGTGTCAGGTGTTTCTTTCATGGCTGCTTCAGTTTGCAGCGTTGTAAACAGCCATCCACAGACACAGAGAGGTTTGGACTTTGTGTTTATTCTTATTTATTCAGCATGACCTCAATCTCTCTGTATCTTCCTGTGCTCTGCTACACATATGGATGCAGCTTGGAGAGCAATGTCTCACTGACAGAGTCAGCCTGCACTAATTTAAGCCACTTATATAAAACAATGTGACAGGACAGTTCATGAAATCCCTTGCCCCAATACTGCTGCTTCACATGCTTGAAAATACTTTGACTGCCCTGAATGATATGAAAAATAAGGTTGACATTTAGCAACAAATTGGTATTTTCTCTTCTGCACACAGGGATGGAGCCAGAGCCAACCTGCAGAGCCAGCAAGGCTGGTACAAAATCCAGAGAGCTTTTAGTAATGCCAGTAAAGGTTGTAGACCCTTTAGCAGGGTTTTGGGTGCTTTATAAGGAAGTTACTTTAATACATTATAAATTGAAACCTTTAGGAGAAGCAGGTCAGAGAGAGTTGGAAGTGGTCACAGGAGAGATGTTTTAGAAACTGTGAACTCTTGACCTCCAGACAAACTGGTTTAAGCACATGGTACACAGCCAGGCAGGGGTGAACTTCCCCACAGAACCACAACACCAGGCTGAAGGGAAGTCTGATCCTTCTGAAGACAAGATGATAACGTTAGGGATGTCCCTTTTTTGTACCTCATGCAGCAGTACTTTAGTCTCTCAGATGGCAAGAGAGGATGTTTCTCTGGCACAGAAAGCTTTGGTTCTCAGCTGCACCTGTAATAATGAGACTCATTCTCCCTGAGTGACCTATTTTCTTAAACTTAGGTTTTAGTTATTTGCAACAGGCAAACCAATGGTTAATGTTGCTTAAATTTTGGGAACTTCAGCATTTTCGGTCTTAAGTTTCCTTTCTTTCCGCAAAGTTTATGAATACAGTGCTGCATGTATTGCTTGATGCAGAGTTCCAAAGACATTATTAATGGTTCAGTTGCTGTATTTTCTGCAGAGATTATTTTGTTCTTCTGATCCCTTGAGAAGGCTGACC
>VZSR01001065.1:2633741-2658023 GCA_013398615.1 Brachypodius melanocephalos | reverse complement strand
CTCGCCCTTCCCTCGGCCCAAGTCAAGGTGCAGTTTTTGAGGCCGGCTGACAGGCCCCGCCGCCAGTGCGGTGTCAGATTAAAGGGCCCCCATTAAAGCCTGCATTGCGAACCATTTTGGAACTTGCAGATTTGAAATGCCAGCAGACAAAGGCCGAGTGACAAAGAGAAGTGAGGCTGGGCTTTGGGGAGATTAGGAACTTCCCTGCATGGCAACATTGATGAAAGGCGCCTGCCCGCGGGCCCGTTCCTGAGGGGAGCGAACAAAGCCGCGCTTTTTAGCTCTGTCTCCGGGATGGAAAATGGACATCAGAAGCCGCATGTAAAATAACCAAACCCGTATACAATTGCAAACTTGGATAATCTCTTTAGGCTGCTTTCCCCCGGCGTTGTGAATCACCATTGAGAGCCTCAGAAAGCACCCCCGGAGCTGTGCTGCGGGAAACCCGCTCCTCCTGACTTCCAGGCTTGCAATTCTTGTTTTGTTTTTATTCTTTTCTCCCCACCGTGCCTCCCGTCTTTGCCTCTTTCTCTATTTTTGTCCATGCAAACATTATAAAAGGCCTAAAAGTGGATAAGTGTCTGCTTCTAGTGTATTTAAGAGGGAGTACCATGCAGAGAATCCCCCAAGACAGCTGCTTTGGTTCCAGGCCAAGCCAGCATTAGTGCTAGAGGGATTTAATTATCATATATTAATATACAAACATAGAATACATGATGCATTTGTCTGTTGAAATGGACTTCAACTTTGTTTATAATTATTGTTCTTTGCGTTTTTACGCTTCCACCTGAGAATCTCAGTATGCTTTGTCTGCCTTTAGGGGTGTTCAGGATGCTGTGTGAGGACAGAGACCTTTAGAAAGCCTCTGCTATTTATTTAAAATTTTGGGAACAGACTGGTTGGTGTATGCACACAGGGTACAGCTGTGAGCCTGGGACACAGCTCTGGGGTATGGAATCACATTGCTCCGTGGGAACAGCAAGGGAAGCTCTGGTGGTATGCAGGAGCAGCATCTTTTAATTTCAGAATGCAAGATGGAAGAGATGCTAAGCTGTCATTAGAGAAACAGTTTATGGAACGTCCTCGTTCTTAATTGCAGATTTCCTCTTGGATTTATTATGTTATCTGGGTGCTTCCGTAACATGCACTCAGACAGTTCCTGTCTCTCTCTGGTTTCTCCTTTTTGTGATCGAATTATGAAAATTGATTTTAGTGCAGCAACTAGACACTGAGTGTGTTTAGTGAATGCAAGTCACAGGAACAGTTTCTTACTGGCAGGACAAACTACTAATGACCAGTTATCTGAGCTACAAGTAGGTAAAAGAATCCTAGTTTTCCTTGTTTTCTACTGAGAATTTCTGGAGTTTCATTCCATCCAACTAGCAATGTGTACAGACCTCACCCAGCCCAAGGGTGTATTAAAGGCCTATGAATCTCACAGATGTTCACATATGGCAAGTGCTCTGCTGTCACCCACCCTGTGGCAACACATGGCTCACTCCCTGTGCTGTCAGCAGCCTCTCCTAAGTGCTGCCCTAAAGCCATGAGGGGGAAGAAGGGGAAGGCTCCCCCAAGCCCTCCCTCCTCAAGCACTGTTGCTCTGCTGCACCATTTCCACACAGAACCTCAGGAAAAATTGAAGTTTACAACCACAGATTCCAAGACAAAATAAATTCCTGGGGCAACGCGTGGCTGAGGTGGGCTGCTCCCCTTCCAGCAGGGCTAGCAACCTGCCTCTTCTTCTGGGAAAGAGAAACAAATTTTTAACAATTTTTAACACATTCCACCAGGTGCAGTGAGTTTACTGATGTCTGGATACAGCAGCAGCCAACAAAAAGAAAAAAGCAAGGGATGCAAAGTCCCTCAACTCCTCATTTCTTCCCTGCTCTGGCCATGGTCAGGGCTGCAAGCACAAGGCAGGAGCAGTGTCCTGGCTGCTGCCCTGCTCTGCTGCAAGCATGGGGAGCAGGGGGAGCCAGGGACCTCACAGGCCAGCCTTGGTCATTTTATTAAGTAAACTGCATTATTCATTTTATAAAGTAACTGCATATTCTCCTTTGCAGTTACTGAGACTGCATTTATGGCAAAGTTTTGGATGAGTCTGCTGTGGGGGAGCAGCTTGGGACTCCTTACTGAGGGATTTGGTCCCTTGAGGAGGTCTGAGCTGAAGTGACAGCTAATGGCTTGCTGTCCAAGGGGCAGAGGTGGCTTTCTGTCTTCCATTCCGTGCTCTGTGCATGCCTGTTCCTTTGCACTGATTCAGGGGTGGGATTAGCATCTCGGTGAGTGGCTTTGCCTCACTAAATTTGGGAACAAAACCCCCAATATTGAAAAAAACAGTGGGGGTGCAAATTGTACCCTGACTTGACGTGGGTTTACACATAAATCTCGATGTGCTGGCACGGCTTAGGGGGACATCAGGGGTGTGCTGGTGCAGGAGGAGAGGGCAAGACCTGGTGTGCCAAGGTGGGGAGGGCAGTCTGGGTCCTGCTGACAGCCATAGGCTCTTCAGGTGGCTCAGCTCCTCCCATCAGATCATACTCACAGGGTCCATGCTGCCATCCAGTGATGCTCTGGAAAAATGTAGGGAATTCCAAGCTCCTTGGACAGAAGTTGCACCTCCCAAGGCATTAGTAAGGGCATGGCTTGGGGCTGAGAGCTCTTGTGTTCCTACCTGTGGGTCTGTGAACATTCTGTATACTCAGCTCAGGCACCTTCAGCTGTTTTTTAGGATTTGTGTGGGCTTTCAGCAAGAGCTGACCCTTCCCAAACTTCCTTAGGTGAAGTTTCTGTCAAACTTCAGAAGTGTGTTTGTAGTCAGCTGTGCCTGTATCTGAGCAAGACTGATTTTTTGGAAGGTTTTGGTATTTGCAAAATCCAGCTTCAGCATAAGGGAAGTTCCATCTCCTGAATGCTGTATTTTTTGCAGTGTTAGGGAAACAAAAGGCAAAGTAGTTGAGAATTCAGCCCTGTGTTTTTCCCAGCTCCCACTGGGAGGAAAACAGTTGTCCACACAGTATCTTCTAGGGGGTCATGGTTGCAAATGGCTGGCATTATTATGGGATTCTTTTCATTAAAAGCCAAAAGGATGGGATCTCTCCCCATCACCACCCCAAAGCTCTGCTTTCCCTAAAGAAGAAAACCCAAGACCCCAGGCAAGTCAATTAAGCTTTGTGTAGACCTGTCAGACAGATAAGAAAGGGACTCTTTGGCCACAGTGAGGCCAAAAGAGGGGAATGGATCCCAGAAAGTCTCTTGAGCAGATAATAAATAGCCTTTATCTGGGAGGTGTGTCTGTGTGTGTTTTTTTGAGGAGATGAGATGTCAACCTCCCAGACTCGCCTTCTTTGTGAGGCAGACATTCGCTTTAATTAAAAACCTCCAAGGGAATGTTAATTGGCCTGGCTTGGGGCTGGGAATCATTACTTCATCCTCTCTCTCAGTCCAAGCCCATGCAGACACACATGCAGGAGCACACATGCTTTCTTTTACAGCGCAGAGAAGCAGCAGCAGCTGGTTCCTGGCAAGGCCCCCCTTCCCCAGTGTGCCTGTTTGTGTGTCACGGATTGGGAAAGGAGCAACAAATACTTGTGGGGCTTTGGTTCCTCCTTCCTCAGGAGTGAGGGGAGATCTGCCAGCTCCTTGTGTCCACCTGAGAGCCCTGTGCAGCTGGAACTCTGCTGGCCAGGGCAGCAGGCACAGCCAACAGCTGGTTTCCCCAGGATATGGCACTGTGTAAAGTGGAGCTGGACACACTTGGGTAATGAACATTCTTTGGCTTTGTTCCTTTGGGCATTGTTCTCCATTGGGTTATTTCTTTTAATTAGGTCATTTTGTCCCGTAGTTCAGAGTGGAAACCTTCAAGTGATCTTGCAGGGACATGACAGGGTTCTCTATCCCATAAAACCTGTGCTAAGTTTGCATTCTTTTCAACTTTTCCAAGACAAGTGAAAACAACCTTACCCAGCTTGTGTGCTGGATCTATACATTACCACAGCATAGACTAACCTCTCCCCATCATCTGTTCTTTTCTTTCGTCTCGTCACTCAGAGCAGGAAGGGCAGTTTCTTGGGAGTATCCTTTGGAAACAGAAGTGGGTGATGGTCCTGCTGTCTGAAGTCCTGGACTGATGTGAATCAGAGTTTCAAAGTCCTGTGCTTTTTTCTATCCAAGCTGTCATCTTGTTAGCACCAGTTATCCTTGTGACTATAGCTTTTCCTAAAGCTGTTGAGTTTCAAAATACTGTGATTTTTTTTTCCTCTGTGTCTCAAATATTATCTATTTCTAACAGTTTGTAGAAATAAATGCCAAAATACAGATAACTGAAATTCAAAAAACCAAAACAACCAACCAACCAACAAAAAAAAAAAAAAAAAAAACAAAAAACAAAAAAAAACCAGCTCCTCCTAAACTCACCATCATCCACTTCTGACAAAAGATGTGTTTTTCTTTCCTTGCTATAAGTGTAGATCCAGAGGAGTAGGAAGTACAGCAGCAAGCTGATCCCTGCCCCGTGATGCCTTGAGAAGTCCCATCCAGCCTTTGGTTACACTCAGGAGCAAATGAAAGGGTGAAAACTTCCAAAAACACACACACAGAGGCTGTACCTGTGCACATGAGCATAATGTATAAGAACATACAATTTGTAAATCATCACTGGATTTTATCTAGCATTTTCCAGAATGGCCTTGGGTTTGAAGGTGTTTAAGCACAGGGAGGTATATTCATACTAATTCACTCTAAATCAGAGCTAATGTGAAACTTCAGAGCATCACAGCTGTAACAGCAGCTCAGTATTGAACTTCATGCTTTTTATATTTTTTAACAGAGAGAGAGGCTTCTGTTTGACGTGCTTTTATCACCTTCCAGGGGAGCCTTTCTCTCCTTTGACTGGCCAGGAAGGTTGTACCTGTACTTCCAGCACAGGTAATTAGAATAAATGTCAAAATTTGGATGCCATAAAACAGGAGTACCTGTGTTCCAAGGCCTAAGGTCTCTGAAAAGCCGAGGAGAAAAATGCAGCCTGTTCATTTCCCCAGAATTATGTTTAAAAGGACTGGAAACCCGTCAGGCTCTTGGGGGAGGTAACACAGCTGCCTTGTATTGCACTCTGGAATGTCTTTTAAAAGTGACCTTTTCAAAGGATGTTCTTGTGCTCGTGGCTTGTACCCATTTTTGCTCCTAGGTATTCAAGCATGAGTGTGATTTTACTTGATAATTGAAAGAGTAGAGCTATTGAATTCCTAACAAGGACATCCCTTCTCAAAAATTGCTCATTAACTGTTGGAATTTTAAACTAAATACTAGAGCTTTTTAAGGAGCCTAAATTGAAAGGTCTTCTCTGTTACACAGCTTTCATTCTCTTGATTCACGTGCTGTGGTAATTTTTGGCATTAACACGACCTTTCAAAGTAAGCAAGGCATAAATCTGTTTTAGACATGAGAAGCAGGGGAAAAAAAAACTTAGCAAAACAAGAAAATCTCAGAACTCTGTGGCGTTTAAGCTTTGTTTATTCACCCTGCAAAGTCTGAGCCCCACACAATCCCTTTGGAACATCTCTAGGAAAGAGAGAGAACACTTTGGTAAATCGTGCAAGGTTCCTTCATGTCACTGACTGATCTTAAAAGATGAAGGCAAGGCTGCAAACCTTTCCAGTCTCTAGAAGAGCTGCAGGTTTGAGCCTCCAGATTGCACAGATGTGCTCCTGGGCTGATTGCTGCTGAGTGCATCTGCCTCGCTGCCAAATCTCCTCTTCCTGGGCCACGTTTTACCCATCCCTTGTCTTAGTTGTAGCTTAGTCACTGTTAGCACCTGGTGTAAATTACAAATCAAGGAGGAAGTGCCATTGTACAGTTTATTTTCACAAAAGACTGGAATTAAACAGCCACACGTGGCTATGGCTAGCGCTGCTCATGATAAATACATTTTGTTTGACACAGGTTTTTAGCCAGCTCTCTTTTAGTGCCTGCTTTTAGCTGCAATAAACAGTGCAGTGAGAATGCAGCAGAGATAGGCTGGGCTAACACCAGAGGAGTTAACACTTTTCTGTTTGCAGGAGAACTTTAAAATCTGTGATGGCTTTCACCCTCATCTGGACACACAAAACATTCAGATTCTTTTACAAAATCTGGGGAAAAAAAGATAAATCCTTTAAGTGGGCACAACAAACCATTTTTCAGGCTGACCAACAGGTTAAGGGAGAGGAAAAACACTGTGAGAAGCTAGACTTGGGCCCGCTTTCCCGGAATAATCAGTGACCTCACTCTGTCCCATATGTGCTGAAGTCAAGCAGGTGGCTCAAAATCAGGTTTTGCAGGATGAGACACTTCAATTCTGGTTATTTCTCAAGTTGCATTTGTCAGTATTCTAGTGCAGAAGCTGCACTGAAGGCAAGTTAAAGGACATTTTTAAAGTATAAAACATAGGAGGTCTGCATAAATATAATTTTGAAAACTAATTACCTCAAAAACCACCAACTACTGCTTTGTCTACTTTGGGTATGTCATTTTGTTGTGGAACTGCCTTGGAAATTGCTGGTTTTCTTCTTTTCTGGCCTACAGGATCAACACAAGCGTTTCTTTCCACAAACCTCTCAAATCACATCACTTCAATCAGCAAATTGGGCCTGCTGATGCACAGTTAATGAAATGGGCTGGGGTGCTAATCCCTTGCCCAATAAAAACCTGACATTAGGTCCCAGCTTGTAAATCACGTTGGCTGGAGTGTTTGTGGTGCTTTCCCAGAAGCAGCATCATCCAAACAAGGGATGTCTGGGGTGAGAGGAGCAGGGAGGATTTGCTGATTGCTTTGGAGCTGTGCTGACAGATGCTCATGAGGAAGGTCTGCAGGCAGCCAGGAGAGCCCTCCTGCACCTTGAAGTCAGCCCACTTACAGCACTGAAAGGAAAAAAGAAGCCAGCTTGGTGGTCTAAAGTAGCTGATTTGCAGCTCTGGAGGAGTTACTGAGTGTTCACGTGGCAGGACAAAACAAAGTTGTCTGTAAAATGGATCTTTCAGCCTATGGGATGTGTCAACAGGAGTAGGGAGGAACACTTGTGGAGTGCAGGTGGTTTGCCTGGAAAAATGTGCTCACAGGGAGTGCAGATGGCCAGGAATCATGCTAGGTGATAGGCAATTTGTCACCTATTTATGCTTTTTAAAGTATATTTTTGCAAAATACAGGAGTTAGCAGAAGATGATCCTAATGACTGCAGTCTGCGATTTTCTCCCTCTATTCTTTTTAGGAGAGCCCATCAAACACCAATAATTCTAATCTTTTACAAGTACCTAATGGCTCCCTGCCAAGAAAGGTTTTAAGAAATAAATAGGAGCCCTTAATGCAGTGAATTTCAGTTTTGCCTAATCTGTGCAAATTGATGAATTAAATCCCTTTGCATCTCAAACCCACTTTGGTGATTTGCATGGCGATTATTTCAGTTTTCATAAATTTTCCCCAGTCATTTCCTGTCATTTCTGGAGAACAGACGTCTAATCTCTGCAGAAATGTGCTTGTGCAGTGTGTGTGGAGTTTAGAACTTGTCTGTAGGTATTCAGCTATTGCATGGCCACAGCTAATGTATGCAGATGCATGCAGGGCAGCAGAAAGCTCAGCTGTCCCCCATGAATGTGCCTGCAATGTCTGTGCGTGCATCCTCTGCTCTTTGCAGAGGCAGATTTTGAGCTGTAATCAGTGTGATTCAACAAGCAGCAGCTAGATTTGGCTGCCCTGTGTCTGCAGGGGTGAAGGCTGGTTGTTATGTGTGTCCCTGTAGAATGTATTTAGTAAACTGCATTTTATGTGTGAGATGCAAGACTGTGTCCTATAGTCCAGCTGCTAGCAAGCTGAAGTGACAGCTAAGCAGATAAAGCCAAGAAAGATTCTTCTGTGTTCTGTTCCTGTTCCTTGGAGTGCTCTAATGAAGTTTAAATGCCTGCTCTGCTCAGGCATTAATTGAAAAGCATCCCTTAAAATGCAGCTTCTTTGCCTTCTGGGGCCTTCACACAGAAGTTTTGTCACGTAAGTCTGTCCCTTTCACACAGCCTCTCAGCATGGCATGAGCTGGAGAATATTCCTTTCTCTTACAGCTTTTCTTGTCCTCATTTTGGCACATGCTGGCACAGAAGGGAATATTCCTGCTGCCTATGATGTTTTGGAATACACAGGTTCCAGTGTACCATGGCACTGGGTTATTTGTTGTGGTGTCAGGAGTTCTAATAACTCACTTGTTATCATCAGAAAAGTTTTGCTAGTCTGAGGTGGAGTCTCTCTGCTGCAAAAAATAGCAGTTCTAAGGACCAGCTGTGGAATTATTGTTCTTGTATCCTTAACCTTAATGCTTTTCCATCTTCTTTCTCATCTACTGTTTTCATATTTTTCTGGAATGACATTATAGAGGCAGTGCATGTATGTTTTGTAGATAAATGGTTATAGATACAAATGGAGCTAGAGATACACATCATATTTGCATTTCTGTCTGTGTACCTGTGCAGTTTACGTGTTCATATGAATTAGGAAGTGCCTTAATCCCAGTTTTGTGGGAAGGACAGCATCCTGAGGAGTTAATGGTGTAGTTGCAAGGATGAATGAAAAGCCAGTGTCAAAACCAGGACTGGTATCAGGCTTCCACTCTCTCTGCTTTCATCAGAATTCCAGAAGATCAACCTAGGAAGGACAGGAGCTCTGCTCCATTCTGATGCCCCCAGTCAGGATCCATTCAAAATAAACTGCTCATGACACATCTTCAGCTAACTCCTTCTTAAAGCCTCTGACAGTGGAGGTTCCCTGGGTCCTGCCAGTGGTTGCTGGCTGGATATCTGCCCACAGCAGCTGTCCTGTCACTGGATCTTGCCTTGCCCTGCACAGAATTGCACAGCAAAACATACAGGACCAGGTGGGAGCGTGGGTTGAGTAGATGACTCCCTTTGGTGTGTAACCCTGGAAGATGAACAGACCCTTTCTGTGTGGAGATGCACATGGTACTCCACGTTGTGGTATTTCTGAGGCTTCTCTGTTTAAGAGGGTCTCACAAGTATCTGTTTAAGAATTCTGAGCCTGTTGCTTAATCTAGCAAAGGGACTGTAATACTGCAGCAGGTTGAGAGTGGTCTTGCTGGAAATTCTGCACTTTCTTGGTAAATGCTTAGAATGTGATTGTCCCATATATTTGGTTGGACCCATGGAAAAACCATGTGTAGAGGCAGTACAGCTGAACTGCAAGGAGGAGAGAGACCCAGTTTGTCTGACTCTGAAAACCTCAAAACCCAGTGGTGAGGAGGCTGGAGTTTCATATGATGTTTTTTGGAGTTATCTTCTGGTTAGTAACTAGCTCATTCTTTTCTTAATATATAAAGTGAGGCAAAAAAATATATAAATAAATAAATAGTGTGATCCCACAAGGTTGGAGGATGTGAGGCTCAAATTAGGGCACAGTTTGAAAATCTAATTATGGGTGGCTTCGAGGGCTAGCAGTTCCTTTGCTGCCCTGTCCTTTCTCCCTGGCTCCAGGGTTGCATGCTGCCCTGGGCTGGGAGAGCAGTCAGGGCTCCCTCCCTTCCTTGCTGGGTTATTTTTAACTTGTCCCAGTGGCTTGATCAAGCCCAGCGTCTCATCCCCGTGAAGCAGTTGCTGTGACACTGCTGGAGTGAACACTTTGGGGGTGGAAAAGAGCTGTGCAGGGCAAGGATGGATGGCAGGAGCTGCTTCAGTTGACCTTGCTGCCAAAATAAATGTAGATCATTCTTCCACTGGAATGCAGCACAGCAGAGAAGTGCTGCCTTGAGAGCGCCGGTGCACGGGCTCCCTCTTCACCATTTAGACTCGTGATGGAGAGAAGAAGAACAGTTTTCCCTGCAGTCCCCAAGCAGAGAGATTCCTCTTCAGCCTGAAGAAACCCTTTGAAGAGCATTAGCTGAGCTATTACAATGATGAGGATGCATGTAGGTCAGAGTGGTCGTTAATTCACATGTCCTCGTTCCCCTGCCTCTGTCCTGCCTTTGGCAGTCACTGTCCACCAGGTTGTCAGGGTTTGTTTTTTAACAGAGATAGCTGTTGCCTAGGAGTGCTCCAGTTTGTGTCAGGCCCTGATCAGTCTCTAGGTGGGAACATCCATGGAGGCTGAATGTGGGGCTGTGACCTTGGCAGGAGAGTGTGGCTGTTCATGGTCTTGCCCCTGAGCTGAGTCTCTCTCCCCACGTGTGTAATCCTAGAGTTTGCGTGTTTTCCACAGAAGGGATTCCAGCTGGCCTTTGATGTCACCTCAAAAATATTTACAGAGGACAAGCCAACTCTTTCATACAGTGAGTGTTGCATGTACTTGGAAACAGAGTGTAAATTACATCTTTCTAAATCCGTGCACCTCCTCTTGGGTATCAGAGCCGCTCCTAAAATACCTACTGCTCGTGAAGCTCTTTATTGCCATCATGAAGGAGCTAAATGTCAATTTAGAGTGAGATCTTGGTAAGTCTTATATATGAGAAGGCTTTTTCCACCTGTGATGTCCCTGCCAATGTTTATAATACCACAGTGTCCAGCAATTATACTGGATGATTGGAGTCTGCCCATTATTAATTTGCAATGCTGAGTGCTGTTACACCAGCTGGTGAATATTCCTAGGAAAGAGAATATTATGTACAGGGGCATTTTAAACTGGACTTCTCAACTTGCAAGGAAGAAATGCAGTTACTCTAGCATTAGAGTTAACTATAGTTAACTCTAACTGAGTTAACTATACCTTTCCACTGCAAATCTTTGCAGTATTTTAAAGCTCACCCTTCCCCATGGCTGCTGCCCACCAGTTCAAAGACGAAAGAAGTTACAAAAATGTGATTTTGGCAGTCTTGGTAAAGAATTCTATGTCTGTGTGTATGAGATCCAACAGAGTGTTATGCATCCACCATGTGTTGTGTATTCCCAGCAAAGCATGACATTTGTGGTCTCAACATGAGGAGTACTTACCTTAGCTTTTAGTATTTACCTTAGCTTTAGAAGACTTACTATCACAATAGAGTCATTTACTGTATTTAAATTTGAGTTAAGTTATATTTTAGTATTCTGTTGATATTAAAAGCAATTTCTGTATAGTTTAGTCTAAGTTTAGGCCCTGTTAAGTAAAATTTAAATCTGATATTAAGATTTATAAAGTTTAAGTGATGATAGATTTTATCTTATTAATTTAAAGTTTTATTTCATGACTTTATACACGGCTATATTTTACATAGGCAATTATGTAAAAGGTGGCTTTTGAGCTGGGCCTTTTACTGGGACAGGCTGAATTCCCACTCTCATCTTGCTTTTGGGGATGAAAGCTTGTACCCCTGAATTGAGAAGGCACAGGTGAGGGATGAGCAGGCCAGCAGAGCAGCACCAGCTGGGGATGAGGCTGTTTGTGTGCAGGTCTGTGTGCCCACAGAACTGCAGGAGGGGTGTTGTGCAGGATAAATGCATTTTACGACTCACAGGGAACAGTCTCTCCCACTTTCTCCTACGATTATTATCTGGATTCATAATTAGCTTTAACTTGATGGCAGAGTGGATTTTCTTATGGCTCAAACAGCTCTCTGTCCTTCTGTCAGTGCATCTTGGCTGCAAGCTCTTGCTGAGCTCCATCTGAGAGATTTCCCCAGTTTAGCTGCTTAAAAGCATCTCGGAGGAGGCTGCAGGATATCCCAGAGCCATTTGTCTGGCATTTCTCAAACAGTTTGCTTCCTGTTGATGATAAACCGATGTAAAAATGCCAGAGCTGTAATAAACTGTGTCCCCTCATGCACTGCAGACCAGCTCTAGGTTTGCTTGGAAGTCACTGGAGCTGTGCACCAAGTACATATCTTTCCTTACTCTTTTTATTATTTTACAGAGCAAAGGGCAAAGCCAGGCTGAAGGTCAGTTTACCTCTTCCTGCAGAAAGGTGGGGTGTTCTTTTTGTGTTTGCCAGTGTTTAGTTAAGGGATAAACAGACAGGAGAGCTGGCCCCAGAGGGCTGTGGGGCTGACCCAAAGGCATTCAGATCCTGCAGAACTGTTCTGGCAAGAAGGGACTGAAGCAGAAGCATGCTTCTCCTTCTGGCATTTGCCTGGGACACAAACATGGGAGGTCATAAACTCGTCACAAAGGTCCATATGCAAATGGCTCATGCTGGAAAATGCAAAAATGACACGGATGAGAATGGATTAGAACTGTTCCTGACTTCTTTGGCCAAATGATTTTATAAGGCCCAGCAAGACAGCCACAGAAAAACAGACAGCACAGCCATCAGTGGTGCTGTGCCTTGAGCCAGTCCTGAAGGTGAGTGAGGCAGGGATGCTCCTCATATAAAAGTTTATCTCCATCCGTAAGAGTTTCCTGTGAATTTCACAGATAGAGATGCAAAAGAGAAGGTGAATATAGAATTAAAGCAAGGTTGTTCCCAGGGTGTATAATCACAGGTCAGCCAAACAATCTTTCCAGGAAGGAAAGAGGGTAAAATATCAATAGTGAATAGACAGGTGAATGATTAGACCCTTCTGGTAAAGTTTTGACCACTGGAATTGTGCACCTTGAGTATTCACAAGAGCTGTGAGGTGGGAGCTGCCCATGAAGTCAGAAGCAAAATAAAGCACTCTGGTGAAGGGCTTCCTGGAGGAGCAGCCAGCATCAGCTGGTCTGGGGATTGAACCTTCTTTCTGACACCTTCCAAAATGCTCTTGCTGTGCTGTGTTGTGTGTTAAGGTGAGATGTTCTCCAAGCACAAACACCTGGGCATGGAGGAAGCCATGCAGTGTTTGTCAAGGAGTAAAATGTGTCCACAGGGATGTGGTTACACTGCTGCATTCCCTTTTGCTTGGGGGAAAAAATAAATATTTTTGCAGTGGTGGAAGATAAAATTAGCCCTCAGTCACAGACCTGACAAGCATCTATATATATGGTAAGAATTCTATGTTGAGGCTGAATAGTGAAGCCATTTAAATGCTCTTTTCTTGGTAATGATTTAATACCAGAAGATGCTGCCAACATTGCAGTCTGGCAAGGCAGGCAAGAGCCAAAGCTAAGTCTCAAATGTTTTCTGTGGATGTTCCTTAGCTGGGCAGGGTCACTGTGTTTGAGAGTTCTCAGGTTCTCCTGAGCTCCTTCTGTGAAAGCAGCCGTGAAGGAAAGGGAGGGAGGAAAGGGGCTGAGTTTGGTGCTGAGGAACACCAAGGCAGGGCTTTTCCCCTGGAGAAAGGGGAGGTGTGGAGGAGGTGGAAGGCAGCCACACTGCATCAGGCCACCAAAACCATCTTTTCCTAGCAGTATTTAGAAATGGTGCTCAGGGATGGCCAGGAATATGTCAGGTGTAGGATACCTGCCCCTAACACCCTCCCAGCCTCCAAGAGTTCTTCTAGTCCTTCTTTTTACCCCTAGTGTGTTCAGAGGGGGAAAATAATTACTTTTTATAGATTCTTGTGCAGTCCTCCCTTATTTACAAAAAGAATGTTGGAGCCATTCCAATTTTTCATGGAAACAAGACAGGAAGGCTTTGAATTTTGCTACTGGTTGGGCTAAAAGGGCAACACCATGATGCATTTTAATACTGAGTTTCTTTTAATGAAAAATATCAAGTAAGCAAGATAAAAGGACACCAGGGCTACTTCTGAAGCCTGCAAGATAGTTAAAAGCAAAGAATTTAAGGCATTTCATTAAAAATGAACCCAGAAGTTTTTTGAAGCTCAACATTTTGTTCTGCAAGCTCAGCATATTCATTAACCTCCCAGTGAAGAGTGCTGAACAGCTGGATTCAATTTTTGGAAAGATAATCATAAAGAAATTAGATTAATAGTCTGCAAGTGAAGCAGTTGGGGATCAGCTCTTTTAGATGTAGCATGTTGTTAGCTGGTTTCCATGTGAAGATGGTTCCTGCAGCCCCAAGAGGAGCAAGGCCATTATCTCGATGTACAGATATCAGTCCTCCTGGACTGTGAGCACAGAGAAGCAAGATTGCTGCTGTCTCCCTTTCCTCCTTTCCTATCTCCCTATTCTGGATATGTGACCTCTGTGAAATATTTGCATATTTGCTGCAAGTGGAAATCACTGCCCTTCCAGTATCAAAGACAGGACATTTCTGACACACCAGTTAGGGTTCCTGCTGGCCCAAGTGAAGATTAAGTGCTTTTGTCTGGTGTTTTACTGTAATACAGGGAGGTCAGTGGAAAGGATGGCCTGTCCTTCCAAAGGCACAGCCACAAATGAAGTCCCGTTAAGTTATGGCTTCAGTCTCCCTTGATTTAACTGATAAAACTCTGAGTTCAGCAGTAGCTGTTCCCCATCAGGCTGTCCTATCACCACTCCCTTTTTTCACTTGCTTTCACTTTTCCACAAGAAAAGCTGAACATTTCCTTGTGTTCTCTCTCACAGTGCCAGCCACCTTTGTGGAAACCCAAAAACCTCTCTGGCCCTGGCTCCCACAGCATGTCCTTCCAACAAACTGCTCCAGCAGGGCTGTTCCTGCAGGATTTCCCTGCACAGCCCACTGCTGCCCTCAACATCCCTGTGCTCAGTCTAAGGCAGCTCTCAGTCTTTCCCTGGCAGTCTCCAAAAGTTGCATCCTCACTGAAAAGTGCTTGGTTTTGCTTGGATGCAGCAACTGCATTCAAAGGAAACAAATAACTGGTTTGAATTCAAATGTAGAGCTGATATCAGTGATGTCCCTGCTCTATTCATGTTCTAGGAGCTCTTTCTCAGGTGTGGGACAACCAAAATGTAACACTGAGGCAGGAATTAAAGCACATTCCCTTTTGCACAGGGATTGGCACATCCTGCAGAGCCACCTGATTGCTCTCTGTTTTGCTTCTGAGCTCACTCATCCTCTGACCTGGGAGTTTGCTCCCATTCAAGCAAAGAGGTGCAGAATAGCCTGGCAAACCTTAGGGCTTGATTTTCCTGACTAGGTGGCCAGAATCAGCTTGCAGTGTGATTCCCAGGCAGTTTCTTTAAAAAGCGTTTTCTTGAAAGCTTCTCCTTTAAGAAAGTCCATCATCACCAGCATTCACTCATCTTTCTGTGTTCTACAATCACCAAAATGATGCACTAACTCTTACTCACTGCCATTCCTTTTTTGTTGTGTTCCCCCATTCCAGAAGATCCCTCATTTTAAAGGAAATGTGGAGCAGAATAGGCCATGTCTGACTCCTGTCATGCTGGAAGGCAGCCAGACCTCTCAAAGTGTTAGTCTTTTTCTTTATGGCCTGAAAGGAGTATTTGAATTAAGTGACAGAGCTAGGTAAAGGGGCAGAAGGGGTTTTTTTGTTTTCCTTTTTACTCAGACTTTCAGTACATGCTTAAAATGTGACATTCTTGTCTGGTATTTTCAGTTTAGACAGAAAGTGGTTTTTTCTTGGGTTGAGAAACCGAATTCCAGAAAGAAATAATGCTTCTGGCAGAGCAGCCTGCATTCCAGGGCATGATTTCCTCTGGTAACTAGTCCAAGAGAGTCAATACTGGCTGATATGACCATGACTGCATGTATTTCTCATTACTTTTTTATTAAAACTTGCCAGAAAATTCATGTTTTGGTGCCAACAGATCACTCTTCCTTCCCATATATTTTTGCTGTCATCATTCACTAACCCCAAAAGTGTCTCTAAGGAAAAGAAAAGATGTAATGCAGCACACTCATCTCTTCTCACTGCCCACTGCAGAGGGACAGAAAGTGATAAATGGAAGGAAACCCTATAGCAAAAAAATGGGAAGTGCTTCAGGAATGTGAGTTTGGGAGTCCCTTGCATGATTTTCTGGTGCATAAGAAAATATGATTCTAAATGAGGTAGCTCTGACCTTTTCTTCCTGTTGTTTCCTTCTGCTTCAGCTCTGAGCAGAGCCTCACTCATACATGGTCTCATTTTTATATTATCACCCTAATTTTCTATATTATATATAGAATATATTTCTATATTATATATAATCACCCTAATATCTATATTATCACTCTAATTTTATTTTCAGGTGATGTTTTAAAATATATTTAATAGAGTGGGATGTCTCTGTGCCTCTTTTTCCTGAAAGAGTCCTGGAACTGGAATAAAGCATAATGTGACCACAGTTTGTCAAAGAGGGAAGAATGCAGCTGCAGAGCCCAGAACAATGGATGACAATAGATCCCAAATGCTGAATTCTCCAAGTGGTTAAGCACATTTCAGCACATCCCATCAAGCAGCCAAACAATTGTCCTCTGCCTCTAAAAATTATTTCGTTTTATCTTTATGCATGAACCAGGTAGTGATGAAACTGCCAAAAAATTGACCCATAAGGAGTTTTTTTTGGAAATTCCACCTGGGTGTTTGTCACTTCATCAGGTCCCATTCCTAAGCACATTGTCAGGACATGCCCCAAACTTTGCTCTGTTGCCTCAGCAGCCCAATCTATTCCCTGCTTTTGACATTTATCTGAAATCTTCAGCACAGAGATTTTTCATTCTGAGGAAATTCCTGCCTTCTTCATGGGAAAGAGGAGAAGCCCTGGAAGTGTAGGTTGAGGCTGGGCTGGAGCTCTGGAGATGCTCAAGGGTTTCAGCACTGGCAGCTGAACTGACTGGAGAAAGAACTTAAAAAAACTCTGTACTGCAGGTCACAGCTCTGTCACCTTGTCCTGCCAGGGTATTTCTTCTGTCTCCTTCCTTTTCCTGTAAATAAAACAGCTGTGAGCGTTCCATAAACCAAAACTGCATTCACAAGTATCTTACAAATGAGAGATGGGAGATGAATATATAAATATAAAGATGCATATAAACATAAAATATTTAAATATAGAAATGTATATATTTGGGTAATTATTAACTACACTGAATTCACCTGTAAGAAGCAGTGCTTATATCATTATGTATTGCACACAAAGGGGAGTTAGGTTGAGTTTCAGCAAACTGAGTTGGATCAGTTGAAATACACCCAAAAATCAGCAACTAGTATTTGTGTTCATAGCAGCATTTTAAGTAGTACTACTGTAGGGTTTTTCCTTATATCTCAGCTACTGAAATTGCACTTTCACCTTGCACTCCCCTTATGGAGCAGAAGGAGCTTTTTTAAAATTTGAGACTTTCTGTACAGTAAAAGCTATGACTGTGTGCAGGTGTGTCTGTAGCTGGAGGCTCCTAACTCATTCCACACTTGGCCTGGCACTGTTGTACATGAATGTGCAAAGAAGAGACAGTGGGGGAATCTGATCTGCTTAAATCCTCAAAGAAATCTGTGCAGCTGAGTAATCTGAGGGGAAAAACTGCAGTCCCTGCTCATGCACCCCTGTCCCCAGTGGTGTGGGTAGACCCATCCAGCTGATCAGAATTTATCTGTTCCCTGATCTGTTAAATCAAGAGGTTTTGAGAGCTAAGTGACAAAGCTCCTTAATTCCAAATCTGTGACCAGATCTTG
This sequence comes from Brachypodius melanocephalos, assembly GCA_013398615.1. Lineage (NCBI taxonomy): Eukaryota > Metazoa > Chordata > Aves > Passeriformes > Pycnonotidae > Brachypodius > Brachypodius melanocephalos. Next base: position 2,640,654 of record VZSR01001065.1, on the reverse strand, counting down.
TGCTGTCATCACCTGCACTGTGAGCTCAGCTCTGCCCTCCAGGAGGCTGATGGGCAGCAGCAGCAGGGCAGGAAATTTGGGGGATGCTCTTCTGCCCCTCTCCCCTCCAGCTGCACACTTTGCCCTGTCTTTGGTAGACTCCTGTCCTCTAACTTGGATTTCAGAGACAGGGACATAGAAGGAGTTAATGCCTTTGGGAATCATGGAGCTGCAAGTGTTGAAGAAAGGCTCCCAAAGAGAAAGGTGCGTGCCACCCTGCAGACCCAGACAATTTGGACAGTGTTTATAAATGCCAGCCTTATTTCTCCCCAGTTTTCTCCCTAACGTTTCCACTTAGCAAGAGAGGACAAAGTTTCATCAAGTGCAGTGATTGTTTTGATTTTTATGGCACCCTGGATGGACTTGGTGCTTGCCTTACAAGATACATAAAGTACCAATTTCAGCTGCCAGCCTGGGGAGAAGCACGAGATGTGACAAGCTCTGCTGGCCCAGGGGACATGCTGCAGGGATATTCCAGGTAGGGAAATAGCTGGAGAGCAGCTCAGTGCTGAATTCCTGCCTGCCAGAAATTAATCCCTTGAGTGGGTGCTCACTGCAGCTGTCTGCAGGAGCTTAAACTTGCAGGTGGAAAGGACAGAAGTAGGTGGAAGATTCTTTTTCTCTCACTCAGGTGTGATGCAGAATGGTTTGGCCTGACTCTCAGTGATGATGCTGAACCAAGAAGAGCATTACACAGCTCTCAAACCCCTGTCAGTTTTTTTTCAAAATGCAGTTTTATATTCTACACCATGTTGGCAAAGCCACATCAATCCCACAGTGCTCCAGCCCCAAATTCTTGATAGAAACCTTCTTATTTATTGTAGCTTTTCTTGAAACTGTTGTATGGCAGAACTCCCTGTGGTGGTGGCTGCTGTCAGAGTCCTGACAAAAGGCAAAGGTCAGACACTGCAGGGAGTGAGATTTGTGTTTAATCTTTGCTGCCCTGGTGCTACCTTGGGCTGAAAGCTGCAGAATTCTCTTAAAGACAATGTCTGTCTTTCTATTTCCCTAAATACAAGGGGTTTGGAGTATCAGCTTTGCTAGGTGTAGATTGCTTCAGCATTCATTTAGCTCATATAATGATGTGGTCTACTGAAACACCAAAATTCCATGGGATCTCAAGTGAGCAGTCCATCCCCTCTCAGGAAGGGGCCATGTGTGGAAGACCTGCCAGAACCAGTGCACATGAGCCTCTAACTGAGCCTTAGCCCTGGCAGCTCTGTATCTGCTGGTACTTTTTTTTTCCCCATTTATTTATCCTCATTCTGAAACTAATTTGGAAGGTAATGATTTAATACTGTCAGAAAGCATACAGAAGGGGAGGAAAGGCCTCCCTAATTGTGTTTTGACATCTTTTGACATCAGCGATTCTTTTGAAGGAAAGAGACAAAAAGAAACAAAACAAAATCTGTTCAGTCAAGATTTTTCTGCTTTTTGTTTTCTTTGGCTAAGAAAAATCAGGTTGCAGAGAAGCTGGTGCTGCAGAACCAAAGCTTGCCTCCCAAGCAGTAGTTTTTCAGAAGTCTGTTTTCACCTAAAGGCAATTTTACAGAAATTTGCACTCCTGTAAAGTGAGTGTTCATAAACGATACAGCACCAGCTTTCCCAGCACCTCTGAGCTTGGCACTGTCTCAGTGACTTCAGGGATGTGTTACTAAGGTTTGATTAATACATGGGTCTGTCTAAACACAGTAGGATGTCAGCTCTGTGCCCAGGGTAAATCACTGAGTGATGGAATAGCTTTCGTAGGGCTAAAACCCTGGCTAAAAGAGGCTGTGGACTGGCTCTTGAGGGGAGCTGCACCAAAACTCACATGGCATCTTCAGCATGGCAGGCTTGCTAGGGAGTTGTTTCTTTTATTAGCACTTAAGATAGGTTTCATTGAGACTTTCTGGTCAAACTGTAATGATAAGATCCCCAGCTGATGGCAGAATTTATCACCCCTGTGGTCTCCCACGCTTTGCAAGCATTCCCTGGAGTTTAACGGTGACTTCACACAGGAGACACCAAAGGCCAACACCTAAAGCAAGATTCATTTTTAAACCCCCCCTTCTTGGTCTTTTTGTTGTTTCTTTTTTTAATTTTGAAAGGAAAATAGAGCATTTCCAGCCTTCTTTTTACAGTTATGTACCAAACCTTAGGACCAATACTGTGTTCATGCCCTGTGACAGAGGAAATCCCATTTTGCTAGCATGAGACAAAAAGTGACAGAAACGGTTAAATCCCAAATCTTTGCAAGGAGAACAGCTTGTTCTTCTTCCTGCTGCCCTGCTGGGGTTGCTGGTCCAGCATTGGAAGGATCCAAAGCCACAATCTCTCCTCTCCCTGTATCAGTGGGTACCTCTGAGCTCATTCCACGGAAGCATTGGAGAAACCTCTGAGTGCCACAGGGACTCTTGACAGATGCCACTACAAAGCCCATTCCTCTCATCTCCCTGTAGCATGCCTAAAAGGCTCTCAGCACAGATTTCTCTCCTATAGGTGCTCAAGATATTTTTTTCAGCTGCCTGGTAAGCTTTAGTACTACTTCTTTGTTGGGTTTGACAGGTAAATGAGAGCACAAACATCCAAAGTGTTTTTTTATGAATTACGTTAAAATGTCTAAATTTTCAAAAGATCAGTAAAACCTGAAATCTCCTGAGAGACCTAGGGCTTTTCCCTAGGATTAGCCCCAAATGAAAAGGCCATTACTGTTTGAATATTTCCTAAGTATGTTCTAGATGTCTTTTAAATTTTTTGTTTGAAAGCTGAGTGTACACGTTGTTTTGAAGGGCCTTTCTGATCAGCTGTCAAGAAAGCGAGTTGAAAGGAATGAGTGAGTGAATTTGAGCAGAACTGAAGACTTGTGGGATTTCCCACAAGTGGGTTCTGAAAGAAATCTGAACTCCTCCTCACCTGTTCCTTGTGGAAGAGGCTCAAAATGATGTACAGACTGCCCTGCTTCTGCTGCTGCTGTGTGGCAAACAACACCTAGAGCCAAGCATCATTCCAGTGAGGAGAATGAGAAGAAAAAGTTTTGTAATGAGCTGTCAGTAGTTTTCTGAACCCCAGGAAACAGTCACACCTTATTTCCCTCCATGTCTATGGCAAGGCACCCCAATCCAGCCAGTCCAAACGAATGTGTGCACATTTTGCCACATGAACTTGCCAGTGAATCACATCATGTGAATGAAGTTGTTCAAGCTGTTCACAGAGCACCTTCTGCATCTGTAAACTCCAGAGTTTCCAAATATCCACAAAATGAAGTGCATAAATTATTCAAGTGGCTCAAGTCTGTCCCTACAGCTGAGTGAAGAGTTCACCCATTTGAAAAACTGGATTAATACGCAACATGACATCATTTCTTAATAATTTTGTGGTTGCTTAAAACCAAAAGCACAAAGTACAGACAATACACTCTCAAGTCATTGCTTTGCTCTGTTAAGGCAGAACTTTAAAGCTGTATCCTGTCTTACTGTCATGAAATATACTGAGAACTCTGTCACTCGTCGGAAAACTCCCTTCAGAAATCTGAATGCTTTTTTTGTTTGCTTTTTGGAGGTTGCTGTGTTGTTGCTGGTTTTTAATGGTACTCCTTCCATTTCCTTTATGTTTAAGGATTTGTACATCCCTGGTACCTTGCTGACAGTCTCACCAGCCTGTAAAGAGCTCACCTCAGCAATGTGCAGCTTGATTCTTGCTGAATACAAACACACGATGCTTCAGTGCATTGCTGATGGAGGGGTATTGCAGGAAAAGGGGCTGGGGCAGGCTTCTGGTACCATAATCGAGCAGGGAGCTTCTCTTGCTTTACCCTCCTGTTCAGACACCTTAAAAACAGTTTAGAGTTGGTAAGACTGCAGAAATCATTGTCCTGGGAGAGAGACAAAACCCTGGCTTGTTCAGCTGGCGTGCCAGGGCACATCGGAGCAGTTTGGTCCCGCAGGCACATTCTTGAGCATTCTCCTCTCCCTGCCCAAAGCCAAGAGCCAGGATCCATCCTGCTGTAATTTCCAGCCACTTTTTCATGCTTCCGACTCCAGCCCTGAATGAGATGTCTCATGGAGCCATCCAGCCTTTGTAAGCTGGCATGCAGAAGCTTAGGAAGCAGTTCAGTTCTGCTTCCGTGCATGTCTTCACAAAATTAGGGACTGCAAAAGGCGTTGTGACTCAGAGCTGCATTAACAGCCAGATGTAGGAACTTTAAAGAAAGGCATTCTGCAGATTGATCACAGCAATGCTATTACCATCAGTGGTGTGTAAAGTGTCAACTGCAGCTGTGTTGAATTATTCATTATTTCATAAATACACTGAGGCTTCCAAGGGCAAGGTTTTTAAGATTCATTTGAAAAGTGAAATGAAAGCCCCCGTAATTAAAAATCATTATTAAACTTCATTTATTTAACTTCAACTGTTTCCTATGTGATTATTATTAAAGTTATTATATTTATTGATTTTCATACTCCCTTCCCTTTCTCTGCCAGCTAATGAGAAAAAAGTGGGTTTGAATTAAGCAAATAATCTTGCTCTCCCTAGACAATTGTTCTGTGCTCTCATGTTGACCTCTGGAAAGAGATTTAGTGGGTGATGCTCTCATTTTTGCTGATAGGAGACACTGTGCCCATCAGCACGAGATAAAAGGAAATAAATTAAAAGGAAATCTGAGTTTTGATGTGCTTGCATCTTAGATCCTTAAAACTGTCTGGAGCTGTGGAATGACTGGAATCTGCCCTGGGCTCAGCAGGGAGTGGAGTGTAGCAGACAGAGAGCAATGCTTTCTTGTTTAAGAGCAAGCGCTGGAGACAGAGGGCATGTCCAATTCCATACAAACCACATTATCTTCAGCTCATCTCCAGTAACAGAACGTATTTCCATCAATACCGTGCCATTTGAGATAAAATAAAGTTACAAATCCCTTTGATACCTCAGCGGTCTTTATGGCAATGCTGCAGTGCTCTTGGGATCAAGGCTGGGGTATAAATAGCTGTGCTGGCTCGTGTGGCAGCACCAGAGGAGCAGTGATGATGCTTAAAATACAGCCTGAACTGAGCTCCATCATGGCAAGGATTATTGTTTCCTGCTCCTTTAGGAGTAGGAGGTGAGGGGTGATGCAGACAGCAGCAAGGATGCACTGAGAGCAGCAAGCCTGTCCCAAGGGCTCCTGGCTCCCCAGCCCCTGCTGGCCATGGTCACAACAGTGGGAGCAGCCAGGGGAAGGTAGATATGGTGGGGACAGAGGCAGCAGGATGCTCACAATGCCAGGTCAGAGCTGCCACCCTTCCCTCCTTCCCAAGCCCCTTCCATGCCTGGCACGGGGCATCAGCACCAGCTGGCCCAGGAGCCTGGCGAGGGCTGGGCTGCTGCCAGTGGAGCTGGACCTGCAGCCACCTCTGGGGATCTTTAATTACAGCTCTCTCAGCCTTCAGCTCTCCTGCCTGCCTTTTGGAACTGTTAGTCTTTGCCAGTTTCTCAAGGATCCTGCAGGGTGTTTTTACGGATGTTGTATCAAAGTTCCTCTGACCCTGCAGTAGGAGATGCTCTGAAGTGTCAAGGTGCTGTCACACATTGTTGTTGCCTTTGTAAGCATCCACATTCACAGAGCTCGTTCAGTGCTTGGCCTGGAGAAAGACTGGTAATTCCATTTTTCCTGTATGTGCAATCTTTCAATAGTGCAGCATTTTCCACAGCTGGAAGCAAAACTGGAGAGACACAAAACTGGAGAGACCCAAAACATTACATATCCACCTGGAAAATGGGATCTTTTTGTGGAGTTAGTTGTGTAGGACCCTCCTTCTGTTTATTCTGTAAAGTAGCCTTAATATTGTACCTCCAAGCATCAGGGTATCTTTGAGAGGGTAAATTTCCTTGATTCCTGTGCTCTGTTCCAGGCTCCACAGCAGTGGACATGTGCTCCATAGTTCATTCCAGCTCCTCATGGGGAAGTTGAGCTACAGGGCTCTGCTGAGACAGAAGGAAAGATAAATAATTTTGTGAAAGAAGTTCTTACAAAAGTCCCCATCCCTTTCAGACACCAGCTGGTTTTCCCCCAGCCCAGAAAGAAACCACATGAGGCCAGATCTCAGTGGCAGGGAGGAGCTCTCAGACCAACCCTGCCCAAACTCCAGACCTTTTGGGTTCTCCTGCCTTACAGGGCTCACTCTGACGATTGCTGTGGGTTTTTTGAACCACTTTCCTCCATTCTCACTGTATCCTTGTCAAAGATTGAATTCTCTGAGTGAATTCAGTGCATGGATGAGTGTCAGGGCAATAACAGGCAGCCTGGGAAGGTTTTGGGGTGAAAGTCAGACACAGTTCATGTTCCCTCTTACTCCTGTGACTGTATAAAATGTATGTCTCATTACTCGTGCCCTTGCTCGTTTCTCATTCATCTTTGCTCAGTAGTTACTGAGGGGTGAGATCATAACTGGAATTCATTTAGAGCTCTGTTCTCTCCGCCCTGTTGGGTCCTTCAGCACAGTGACTTTATCCAAGATTTCATTTCCTCCTGTCTTTTTTTCATAAACAGAAAAAAGGTGGATGGAAGAATACTCTGGCAGAAATGCTTTGGCAGAAGGCCCTGGTTTTCCTCACAGCCTCACACTGAGTGAGAGCCAGCATCATCTCTGAAGCTCATCTGCTGCCTCCCCACATGTGCTTGGCTGCAGGGCCAATTCCCAGCACCCAGTTCAGGCCCAGGGGAGGAGAGGAGGCTCCTTGCTCTCACAGGCTGTTCCTGCCCTGGAACTGCAGCCAGGCACAGCATGGAGGGCTGATTAGCTGGGAGGCAGCAGTCAGCAACCCCACCCAGCTGAGCCAAGGGTCTCCTTACATCCCTTCAAGGCTGGGATGACCAGGTGTCTTGGTTTGGAAAGACAGGTGTCTGCCAGGGAAAGCT
>VZSR01001065.1:2621103-2633641 GCA_013398615.1 Brachypodius melanocephalos | reverse complement strand
ATAAAAATAATTCCAGCATGCCATGCCAAATTCACTACATTTATATGCAGGCAATTGAGGAAGGGACACAGGTGTTGTGAGAAAGAATTTCCCATTTGCTTGAGTTTTTCCCTTTATTCACAGACACTCATGTCAAACCTTTTCCCACAGTGTTGGAGCACTGATGATGATGAGGCAGTTAAAGGACTTGAGCTTGCTTCCTGCCTGCTTCTTTCAGTAGTGCTGGAAACCTCTCAGTCTGATAAATTCCCCTGGAAATTCACAGATTTTCTGGCTTTAGAAGAGTCTTTTGTTTCTTTTCTTGCAAGTAATCCTTCCCCTCCCTCTTCTGTACCTTCATTGCACCAAACTTGTGTTCTTTTATGGATTTTTGTCTTAGTGTTAACAGGTCTCCAAAGCCTTTCCCAATAGAAGTAGGCTGCTAATAGAGGGAGAAGGGGCTGGATGTTCAAACTCTGCCTGGGGCTCTGGGATAACCTGGCAAATGCACTGGGCTGGGCTGGTACCTCTGGGAACTGGAGCTTTGCCAAGGGCTTAGTGCTGCTGAGTGTGAGCAGACAGATCTACTGATACATCCTCTTCCTTTTCCCTCTCTCTGCACCCAGGGTTTCTGGTGGGATGGTGTGTGTCTGTGTTAAATTTCATAGTACAGAAAACACCTTCCTCTTACTCCTTGGATGACATGTCAGTGTCATGAAGGAATGCTGGTAAAAGATCATTTGCATAAATCTTTGAAATCTTGATCCACTGACAAAAGCATTTGCCCCATTGTTTTTACTTTATCAGAGAGAGCAAACTAAATCAAATTAAAATGTCTTTTTTTCTTTTTTCCCTGCTTAGCTGGTGTACTCATAGTGAAATACAAATCTAACTGTGTCTTTTCTCTCTCTTTATCCCTTCCTTTTCCCATTTGACCCGGATTTGTCTTTTGGTGGCTTTGATATCTCCGTGTGACGCTGTCCGCTTCATTACCTTCAAGGTAAGATTATTATTTCCCCAGTCAGTATTATTCATGTTTCAGAGGTACAGAAATAAAACTTGGAAGCCCTTTGGGGAGGAGGAAGCTAAGGAGCCCATTTGGAGTGCAAGAACTCCAGTTAAGAAGAACATTTTATATTTTCTCCCCACCAACCCTTGTCTGCAGGTAGGGATGCTCCCAACAGACAGGGCTGGGTTTTCCTGGGCTGTCCCCCAGCACAGAGGACACGGTGCCACTGTGCCAGCTGGGCTTTGTGTCCTGCTGCCCTCCAGCTCTGCCAGCTCAGAGAGGGCATCAGAGCAGCCTCAAAACAGCAAATCTGCCCAGGAGTGCAGCAGAGGCACGGTCACTTGATGTTTCCCTTTTCACAGGAGTTCCAGAGAAGTGGGACTGTCAGAGGTGGCTCAGCAATTTAAAGATCACATGTATCAGCCTGTTTAAATGACAGTAGAGAGAGGGATGCCAGTCAAGAAGAGAATATGCAGAGAGAGGTGTCCAGAGACAGACAGGGACATTGTCTGGCCCTGAAAGCTGGCCATGTTTGCTTTCTCTTGCTCTCTTACGAGTGTGCCTTTGGTTCACACTGCGTTTTCTGCCACTTGGGAGTCTGCCAAAGCCTGAGGTGAAATATTTCCAGGCCTGTCCTTCCCAGAGCTTGCTGCCTTTTGATGCCTTTTCAGTGCCTCCTGTTCCTCAGAGCCAGGACACTGAGGAAAAGGAATGTTTTGCAGGAGAAATTTAGAAATGTGCAGATGCTGGGAGGCAGGATCGTGTATTTCCTGACAATAACCAAGCACAGAATTCCACTGAAGACAAGCAACAGAAACTGCAGTGAGAAATTTTAATTTTAATGAGCATTTTTATATGTAACCAGCAAGAGGCAAAAAAGAACTCCTGATGCTTCCCAGCTTGTGCAGAGACAGCCCTGGTCTATGACAGATCTGGAAAAGACTATTATTTTTCCAAACTTTCTACTTCCCCCACTTCTTAGAGGTCCAGAAGTGCATGCTGATGTGTCTGGGTCATCTCCACAGCCCTGCAAAGCCTTGGCTGTGTTCCAGAGGGTTGGGTCCAGCAGCCTTGTGCCTCTCTCCACAATGTCAGGTTGCCTTCATTTACATAGTGACAGTGGAGTCACGGAAGACTCAATGAATTTAATTAGTAGGAACTGGAAAATGTGTGTACTCATTATGTAAAACATGTAAATTTAACCCGTTGAAATGGAATTGTCAGTGATTCACTGCCGTGGCTGGATGCCAGCACCAGAGGCAAAATGACAGAAACTGCAAGTTTGTCACAAGAAATTAAATCAACTGTATGAAAGTTCTTGGGTTTTATTGAGGAGATGGTTGTTCATGACCAGTAGAGACTAAAAACTTGTTGGGAATGTTGAGGTTTCTCCATTAAAATGGGCTTTGAGGTGGGATATGTGTTTATAAGAAAGCTAATTGATAGAGGACCAGAAAGACATGGTAGCGGTGGAGGAATCAGATGCTGGATCTTTACCAAAATGTGTGCACAGAATAAAAGGCCATAATAAACATTTCACAGTGGTGGCTACCGTAGGTGTGCTCAAGGCTCTGATGAGTGCTGCAGTGCCAAAAAATGGCTGAGAGGAAAGTTTTACTTACCCAGTCCCTGCAAATGTTAATTCACAGGCTCTCAGACGAGTTACGTGTGGCTGCATTATCACTGTGGGATGTCCTGGGGTCTCATTGGGCTTCCTTGTAGAGGATGTGGAACAAAAGATTTCCTGGTGAGCTTTAGACTGTTGTTGTCAGTAAGAAGGGAAGGGATTTAACCCTGGGACTGTTGCTGACACTTGGAGATGCCCTCCAGGAGTGGAGTTGCAAAGCTGCAGCTCTTAGGACAGTGCACAAAAAAGAATTTCCGAGGGTCTCCTTGAAGTGTTGCCGGTGTTGAAAAGCAAAAGGAAGGTCTCTGGATGTTATAGCTGTCACATGGCAAATGTCCCTCAAAGGCTCTGATTTTTCTGTGCTGTCCTGGGCTCTGCATGAGGATGAAGCAGGGTGGGAGCACAAAGGGGTCTCCTGGGGTCTCGCTCTCTGAGGGTCCCTGGGGTCTGTGCCCAGCTTTCCCACTCAGCAAGCCTGGCTGACAGTGAGGCACCCCCTAACCAAGGCAGGCAGGGCTGGAGCTGCTCTCCAAGGGGGTTTTAATCTGCTGATGGTGTGCTTTACAGAGGAAGAGCACCATCAGGGAAACATGCTCGCCACCCATAGGAAGTGGAGCCAGTTGTCATGAATTCTTTCCTGTCCTTGAGCATGGCCTCAGTTTAATTTACTCCCAGTTCCTCATTTTTCATTGTTCATTTCCAAGCTGCTGCTGTGAAGTTTCCCTGTGCTCTCTAGAGTGTGCACATTGGATGTGTGGCATCACTGGGCCTTGGAGGCTCTTGTTTATCCTGGGCTTCCCTCCACGAAGGTTCTGCCTTCCAAAAAGGGCTGTGTGTTCCAAGACCTGCACAGAACAGCCTTTCCTGACCCCATTTCCAAATGTCACCACCCAGGGATTTCCTGTGCTTACTCCAGAAAAAAAATCCTCTCCATTTTTCTCAGCACCAGTCCCTAAGTGTAGCTGTGCAGCCTGGCAGGGCTGTCACCTCCACAAAGCCCAGCTCACAGGGCAGGAGTGCCACTGTGAAACCAAAGTGCTCAGAGCAGTGATTGTTTCCATTCAGGGACCAACTGCACCCTGATTTCTCTGCTGCTGGCCTGGCTATCCCTGCCCCCAGCTCTTCATACCTGCCTGAGCTGGCAGCTCAAGGTGAGCGGGTTCTTAGCCAGCAATGGCACCAGTAACATTTCTTTGTGGTGTGATGCTGCTTTATTTTCCAAGGTTTGCAGCCTGACAGCCTGAGGCAGTTATTAGACAAGGATGCTTGACTAGATCAGAGTCCAAGATGATTCTGGTCTGGGGTTACCGTGTCAAGTGCTGCTGCTTGCAACAGTGGTTTGAAGGATTTAACTTCTTAATATCCCCAGTTACCCAGGGAGGGAGTTGCACTCCTTGTGGAAGTGCTTGCTGATGCAGAACTCGGTGTGATTTTCTGTCTGTGATTTACACCACGCTGCAGACAGAGTGGAGAAGGTCAGCAGGGAAAGTTTAACTAACAGGGATGGAGGAAAGGTTATGAGGAGATTCTTACAACGTTTTTGATGCCTAGAAAAAGTTCTGCTCCTCTTCCCAAGGCTGTCCCAGTGCTCCAGCAGAGTTACACAGGCCACATTCTCTCCGATTGCCACCCTCTGCTGCAGGTATTGCAGCAGAACTCTTCTGCCCAGGGCTTTTCCTGACTCTTTCTCTTGGTTTGTCATTGCTGCCAACAGCTGGCTGTGGCAGAGCAGTGAAATTCGTGGTCCCTTCCTCTCTTAACCCTTGTGCAAGGGGCATCTGTGGGAGTTGGGGCATTCTGTCTGTAAATCAACAAGGCTTCTGCATAGCAGCTCTGGCATGCAAGGATTTCAGGGTGGGATTCTGAGCCCAAAGAGCCTGCCTTAGCCAGGATGACACTTTTGAAAGTGAACTCAAACTGTGTGAAAAGGACCACAGCTGACAGCACTGGAGATCAGGGACAAGGAAAATAATTTCATCAGCATTTTCGTTGACTTGAACACTGTAGGTCTGACAGTTGTCATCTTCTTCAGTATTACTGGGATTGCACTTCAAGTAAGAAAGGAAAAATAGCCAAAGAGAAAAACACATTCAGGAAAAAAGGGTGAAAACCTCTCAGGTAGTGAAACACTGAATGCAGAGCACAATGGGGGAGAGAGAGGGGGACTTGGGCTGTGTCACAGCACTGCCAGAGCAGTCCACACTTGGAGGGAGAATGGGCACACTCATTTGTGTCACAGAGCTTTGAAAAAACCCATTTGTTTATGGAGTGAAAGTCCTCTCTGAAAGTGAGAGTGCAATTATCTTTATGAGGCTGTAGCTTGGGGGGGGCAGCTGCATGCTGACCTTCCCTCCTCCCAGCCAGCCAAATTAAAATCATCAAAGCTGATCCTTTAAAGGCCCGTGGGCTGCTGGGCTTCCTTGCCTGGAGCAGCACCAGAAGCTGCACCCCAGGTTTCCTCTGCTGACCCTCTGTGAGCAGCTGGGCACATCTACCCCTCTATGGTTTTGGGGAAACTGCTGCTCGTGGCCTCCACCCTGAGTGTTTGCCCTCTGGACTGGCCAATAAATGATTTACACACAGACAGCTAAGCATTAACTGCTTCCCCGTACTCTTTTTTCTGGTTTGTGAGCAAGTGACCCAAAAATAAAGTCACTGCCCCACACTTGCCATCTTGCAAGAATTTCGTGGCCAAGGAATGCTTGGTTTCAGAATTTTGGCTCATTTTTCCAGACCTTCTTACAAACATAGCTCGTGCTAAAATAGGAGCTGCCACTGCTAGTCAGCAAAGTCCTGTATTCATCTAGTTCCTGACACACATTAGTGGCTGCTAGATGATAATGAGGTTTTGTTCATTACCCTCCTCCATCTGATTAGAATTCCTGATCCAGAAGCCAAATGCTGCAACCTCTCATTTTCAGTCCTGAGCAATTTCAGGTCCTTGTTTCTCTGAGTAGCAGAATGTGAAATTTGTCCAGAATATCCCTGTCAGTATTTCCATCATCATGGTTGCTTCATTTATACTCCTTTTGAGAAGGTCAATCTGTTTGCTGAGATGGAATCAGTTTATGAAGACCTTTCATACCCCGACAGCAGCATGACACTCATCCTAACAACATCTGAAGGGGGCCAGGGGATACTGGTGGGGTCTGGTGCCACGGTTCTCCTCTTGAGAGGCACTATAGGCACACAACAAGTATATTCTTACACAATTTATCCATTAACCATGGAATTGTGACTCCATCCCCTGCAGCTCTGAGTGCAGCATCCACTCACCCTTTTCAGCTCTGGTACCCACTGTTGGAGAAGGCAGAAAATAAATAGGGGAGGGTTCCTTGGGAAATTATGGGAAAGAAAAAGACTGGAAAGCAGGCCTTCAGAAGAGGCTTATAGAGCACAGTTTGTTGGGTTCAGCCCAAAGTCTAAAGGGCCATTGATTTGCAGTCTGGAAAGAGAACAGCAGGCTGGCAGTGGACTAATAGACTAAAGACAGACGAAGCTGGAAAAACGGGGGCTGAAGATTGTAGAAAACTCCCTGGATTGTGCTAGGCTGAGCACTGCTGACAATTGTTCAATTGAGAAAAGATTATTTCAAGAGTACATGCTGAATTCAAGGAAAAATGAAGTCATAGGAACCCAATAGCCCCTGTAATTCAGAAGTCAAAATTGCAATAATCTTTTGTGGTTTTACTTTCCGTGAATGACAGTGAGATGGACAGCTTCCTGGTTTCACAGTGGTTTGGTCAGAAAATGAAAATCAGTGCGTCACTTGATCCTGAAGAGATGTCTCCCCCTTCTTTTCCGTGGCAGAAGGACCTTTTTGCCTTGCTTGGTGACTCTTCTTTCCTGCTACATGCATTCTAGAAAATACAAACCCAAAGCTTTTCATGAGAGCTATGCCCAAGCTGCTAGTGTTTGCCTGGCTTAGCAGTCAGAGAATATGAGAGATTGGATGTGCATTTACTGATTTCGTGTCAGCGAGCTCTCAAAGAGAAAAGTAAACTGGATGACATAGTCAACATTGGCACCGAAGTGTAAGTAGACTACTTAACATAAGAAAATTGTCTAAATCTTGATAGCTCCTCATTTACCTGATGAAAAATGTGATGAGGCAGCTGATCATTTCAGCAGGGCAGGTCTTGGCAAGGAAAGCAAGGAGATGAAAATGAGTCACAGTTCTGGAACCCAGAGGGGCATGAACTTTAGCACAGGGTTGAGTTGTCTTGATTCACCACGACTCCTGGTGTTCACCCTTGTAACCAGCAGAAAGTTCTTCTGGAATCCCAGCAGGAAGATGAAAGGGCACAGTCCTGAAAGGGAAGGAAAATCTGGGAATTACACAGGGGCAGCATTTCGAGAAACACACAAGTAATTCAGGAGACCGAGCTGATGTGAATAACATTTTTCTCATAGATGGTTTTACGGTGTTGTCGTCTTCCTCTTCAAAAAAAAAGCTGCCTTTTGTTCAACCTGATGCTCTCAGGAAGTTCACTGTAACATCCACCTCACTCAGCTGCAAAATTGGCACAAAGAAAGGGATTGAAAGCCCCAAGCAGGCCCTCAGTTTATCAATGTACAGGCTGGGAGGTACTGCTGCATTATCTGAGCCAAAAATACTTAGCAGAGCGTTACACCAGTAATCTAAGGCTGTTCTTAATGTGCACCATATCAAGGGTTAAATGAACTGGAAAGCTCATAGAAAAAAAGCTCACACAGTGCAGGTTTTGTTTATACTGAAATGTTCCCATATGTTTCAGTTAATGCAGAACATAATTGGGTCTGCCTTGGGATGGAGACATTTTTCTTACACAATTTATCCATTAACCATGTGTGTGGGAGAGTCCACTTCACCAGAAACAGCTTCCTTTCCATTTTAGCCAAAAACCCACAGTGCAAATCTCCTCCCTTCTCTCTTCTCCTCGTTGCACTCATCCTCCTCTCCAAAATGTTCTGCCTTGCTGCAGAGAGAAATAACCTTGTGGAACAGTTTCAAACATGAGGTAAAATAGGTCTGCCCTAAATTAGCTTTCAGTTAATGTATTTCCTGGCTCAATTTGCTGAGCAGCTCACATAGCACATGGACATTCCTAAATTAGAAAATCATACATATAAAAGTTTTCTGGTGTGTTTTTCTTTTGTGTGGATGTCGTTTCAAGGTCAGGATTTCTGGTTTTGATTTTAGTACCTCAAAGTAACAGGAAAGAATTGTGCTTGACATTAATTACATCCTTCTGCCTGCTTTATTATTATTTGGATAAACAAGCTACTGATTTGAGGGAGGGAAAAGTCTAGGTGTTTGAGGTCTTTATTTCCTTTTCCTTTGGTAAACTTCCAGTAATTTAGCTTGTCTAATTTGCTGCTGGAAACCTGCTTCTGAGAGTGCTCATACCTGAGAGAGAACAAAATTGGTGAGCTTCAAGGAAAATTTCAGTAACGAGATGAGAAGCAGGGAAAGTCTGGCTTTGTCTGCTTGCTTTTTTGTGTGTGTGTGTGAGAGAATGTGAACAAAAAGCAGGAGGGATATTGATTGTCTGAAAGCAAGACAGCGAGCAGTGAGTGGAGTGGGAGGCTCAGAGGGGTCTGTGGTGTGATCAGTGTGTTCTCCATCATGTCAGGGTGGGTGTTGTACCCCTCACTGCCCCTCCAGGTGCAGACACCAGCCCTGTGCTGCTCACCATGACCCTCACTGCTGCTGGGGCAGGGATTTCCAGCAGTGCTGAATTCCCATTGAGTTGATTCCTCAATTCCCATCCCAGCAGAGGGGAGCCCTGCTGCTTCCTGCAGTCTCAGGGAGTTGGGGTGGGGTTCTCTGCACGCTGCCACTGAGCCCCTGGTGCTTTACTGGCCCACAGGAGCCCCTGACAGCTTGTAAACTTAAACCAACCCTTGTACTGCCATCACAAGGCAGATTTGGGTCCAGAGACACTCAGCAGCCACCTTTCTGGACCTATCCTACAAATCTTCTGCCTGTAGCCATGGATGTGCTGTAGTGCTTGGGGGCAGAGCAGGTTGGTGATGGGCTGAGTTTCAGGCACACAAACGTTTTATACCCAGTGACAGTGCCATGAGCAATTGCTCCGTGACATTTTGGGTTATCAGTGAATGAAGCCTCGTGCTGGCTGTGAGGAAAAGCCCCTGTTAGATTTGGAGGGAGATCAATTTTCTTCAGAGGAATCCAACCTTAAAAAGCACTTGCCCTGGAAGAGGCTCTTTGAGTTTCTCCTCATGCTCATGCACACAGGTATTTTGGTTGAGCTGTTTATGGAAGAGCTCAGTCACTTTAGCTGACATGTAGAAATAACCTGGTCTAATTAATTTCATGGTTTTGAAAAGCTTCCTTTTGTCCTGTACTCCCTTTCCAGGTGCCTGTTCTTAGTTCCACCTCTGACCTGTAGTCAGTGTTTGCTTGTCTTTAAAAACACTTATCATGAGATCCATCTGCAAGTCAGCAGATGACTCAGTGACTACACTCTGAGAGTGAATTTAGCACTAAATTGGTGATGTCACTAAATTTCACAATTTAAATTTATAATTATCACTAAATTTCATAGCTGTGTTCCAAAGGGTGAGAGACCACAGGGAATTCTGCTGCTGCTGGGGCTTGGGGGGGACCTTCTGCTTGAGGATCTCTGCAGTTTTGTTTGTAGCTATTTACTGTTCCTTTTCCTTCTAATTAGCACAGTTCTCCCCTGCCTAGCAGTCCCAGTTAACTCTTTCCCTGCCACTGTGTGCAGTCTGGTCCACTGCACCCATGTGCTTACAACCCCTTAGGGTCACCCAAAATCCACACCATAGGAGAGAAATTGCCAGCTAAGAGAGGGAGAACTGTAACTGTGCAGGAGGCAGAGTGATAAATGAGTTTCTAGAAGGAGGGAGTGAGAGGATATTAGTTTTTAGCAGCTTCTAGGAGTCCTAAAATAGAGCAGAACTGGGCCACAACTCTCAGAAATGGAGGCTGCTCGCTGATGAACAGAGGCATTGCTGTTGGGAGGGAAGGAGCTTTGGCAGAGGACTCCTCCCACAGCTTTCCTGTACTCACTGGAGTGAATGACTTGGAGCTGGAAGGATCCCCTGCCAGAGTACTTGGAGTTAAGCAGAATGAGGTCAGCTTAATGTGGTGGAATTTTTCAGCCAGTCCAGTGGTTTTCCAGGGGCCTGAGTCAAATTTTCTGAATGCATGACTCTGGCAATTTGTAAATTTTTTGGCCTTTATGACCATCAGCCACAAAGGATGTAAAACCCACTTTGCATGTCCGTGTGGACAAATGGGAATCACAGCCAGTAAATGCCACAAGAATGGATTGACAGGCTGCTGTTTCCATGGGAGAGCACAGACTGAACTGAGATTTTCTGCTAAGGCTTTTATTTTCTACCTTTTAGCTTCTCAGTGAATTAGCAAGGGGAAAGTTTGGTTTTCTTGATGCTGCTGAACATCTGGGAGAGCCCGGTGCTTCTGCCAAAGGCAATGAGATCAGCAGAGCCCCAGGTGACAGACGGGGCACACAAGGTTGACATTGTGCTAAAGGCAAATAAGACATAATTCTGGGGAGAAAACAGTGTTTGGCTCCCTAAACAAGGCTTGACAATATCTTTTTTTTCCCTCAGACTGTCCTTCCAAAGGATGCTTGACACTGCTTCTGTCCAGGGGATGAGATATGTGTGTTTTGTGGCAATTCCTTATGTTCCTAGTTCCAAGTTGCTACTTTACCTAGAGATTATTCTCCTAAAAAAAGGGTTTGGGCACAAAAGGCAGGATCAAATGTTACAATTATAGGATCAATTGTTATAATGTGTAATGGTGAAATCATTTCTGTCTGCCTCTCTTCCACAGTTCTGACTGGTTTTCTCTTTTACTCTTCTTGTCACTGCTGCTCCCCAGCGTGGGTCACCAGCAGGCTGCATTTCCTTCTCCCCACACATTTCCTCATGTGTCCCCCCCTAGCAGTTGTCACTCTTCCCTGGGAAAACTCCTACACAGCATTTGCTTTGTCTTCAAGGAAAGCTTTTGGCAGACAGGCAGGTGAAGTTGGATATCCAAAATCCCTAAGAGCGAGTGCAGGTCTTTCCTCTGAGTCCAGTGAGCTTTGGATTGTGCCCTAATGGAATGAAAACTTGGCAGAAGGATGTGCAGAATAGCTGTGACTTAAGTCAGGGAAAAAAAGATTTCAGCAAACCAATGGTGGCTGGAAAAGCTTGAGCTGAGTGCAGGAGGCCAAGCACAGGAAGGAAGAGAGAGGTCAGCTCTGGTGCCCAGAAAAACACTGGTAGTGACAGTAGTTCTCTGTCAGAGTTGTGGGCATGTTCAGTCAATTAAAAGTGACAATCGACCCTAAGGTGCTCAGCTTTCAGCCTGCAGCAAGGCTGGGTGTGTTTGTAATTCAGCTGTATGAATGGTAATCGTTTGGAAAATTCACCATCACGGTTTCTCACTTTGGGATCGACGCAGCTTTTAAGTGAGACCTGTGAAAACCTTATCCACAGAAAGGAAAAAGGTCAGATTGTGGTAAAAACAGTTTTAAAAATGAAGCTTTTGGATGATGATATATGTAGTTAACCCTACCCAAACATTCACCCCAAAGAGAATCAGTCCTGTCATTTGCAGCCTAACCCATCCCCTCCTGCACAAACTAGTGTTAAAAATGGCTAATATTTTTAATTTCCCCTATTCAAAAAGGAAGCCATTTGTTTTACCACCAGACTGACCTGATGCTGTATTCAAGGCTGATATATCTTAAGTAATTTTACAAATTTAATTTAACAAATCCAACCAAATTTAAACTTACCAAATGTAAACACAATTCATTCCAAGCTCCACTTTTCTTGTCTTCCTTCCTTATCCTCTCTCTCTCCTGTTGTCTGGATCATTCTGAGTTTTTCTCCAGCAGTATTTTGCTGCTCCTAAAGGCTCAGACAGATGAGAGTTTGTGGTTAAAGAAAATCCATGTATTCACTGGGGACAGATGAAAGCTTATATGGAGCTATCAGCTGTCAAGGATAACCAGTAACATTCCTGTGAGGGGAAAGGGTAGCAAAAAGGTATTGAAGATTCTTTGGGTTAAAAAAAAAATGGAATGTGATTCATAAATCTGCCATCCATCATCTTCTGTTCCCTATCTCGAGGCTCCTGGCAGCTTTTACAGGCTCCTTGATGATGAGATTAAGACACAGTGCTGGGTATGGGACTTTGGCACCCAATTTCTGTAAGTGCCATCAGAAGCCTCATCTGTAAAGTTCTGTGTGTTCGTGGTGATAACAGGCATCTTGCTCTTCTGTGGAAATAATCCTCATTTTCTCTGAGACTGAATGGTCTAGAAAAAGGAGGAAACACTCGTGATTTCATGTCAATTCCTCACAAAGTCAAATATTGTTATTTTCAAGGTCACATGCACAGCACAGGTATTGCATGATATATGTTGGAGTTTTGCTGTAAGTAACTTCAGCTCAGGTTGAATTCCAGGTTCCCATTCAGGAAAGTGATCTCACATTGTAATGGACCTGAGCAGGTACTTTTTGGAGTTTTGGAGCAGTATGAAGGCTTGTCCCAAAATTATGGCAATAAGGGGACTCTTCCTTTGCATTCGAAACACAGTGTAATATGTATGATGCATGTTCCCATAAATAACAAAGAAAACTGGCTGCCTTGGCCATGTGGGGAGATGCTGGGCACTTCAGGCACATTTGCAGACAGTGAGGAACTAACATTCACTTCACACAGAATCACAGAATCACCAGGCTGGAAGAGACCTCCAAGATCATTGAGTCCAACCCAGCCCCAACACCTCAACTAAACCCTGGCACCAAGTGCCACATCCAGTCTGTTTTTAAACACATCCAGGGATGGTGGCTCCACCACCTCCCCAGGCAGATCATTCCATTACTTTCAGTGATAAACTTTTACTTAATATCCAACCTTTATTTCCCTT
>VZSR01001065.1:2586332-2621003 GCA_013398615.1 Brachypodius melanocephalos | reverse complement strand
GGACACAGCTCTCAATGTCCATCCTAAACTGAGACACCCAGAACTGCACCCATGTGCTTACAACCCCTTAGGGTCATCCAAAATTCGTACCATAGGAGAGAAATTGCCAGCTGAGAGAAAGTCTCCAGACATCAAAGGCTGGGGTCTCAGTCTGCTGGTTTCAAGCTGAATTACATCTCTTCAGCAATGCTGCCACTTCCCAGGGGTGCTCCCTACTCCTCAGAGGAAGGGCAGCAGGCCCTTCCATGGTGCAGAGGTCTCTGCTGTGGATCATAACTAACTCACAAGAGGAAAATCCTGAGGTGGGTCCTGAAAATGTCTGAACTGAGAGCTCAGGCTCAGGCGTAGCTGTCTTGTCTGAAAGAGCAGTTCTGTGCTTTGATGTTCTCGTGCTTGATTACGGAGGACTGAGCAGGAAGGACAGCAGAGACTCCAGCTGTCAGAAATACTTAAAGGATCTCTTGAGAAGGAAGGGCCATTATCCAGGGGAGGTGAGCCTTGCAGGATGGAGGAGACCAAAGCCAGGCATAGCACCTGGAGGGAGACTTGAGAAGGACAGATACCTGTCGGATGCAACCAGGAACAGAAATTCCCAGTTGTCTTTAATTAAGCCTCTTCCTGTCCCATCAGAGGGAAATGGGTCCCTTGGCAGTAACAGAAAGGAAATTACTGCCTCTGTTGTTAATTTAGTGTCCTCCTAGGATAGAGAATATCACATGTGCACGGTTTGATAACAGGCATCATCCCACGAGGAGGTTCTGGCTCTTCACAGTATCTCTGAAAATGCCCTGAACCTCATCCAGAGGCCCTGGAGCATCCCCTGAGCAGAGAGAGCAGGACTTGAGAGGACAGGAATTGGGAGAAGTACCTGCTCAGCCCCAGCTGGTACCTGCTACCAAACGTCTGTCAAGCAGTGATGGAAAAACCATGCAGCATCTGTTTTCCAGAGGGGAGCCATGCATGTGAGCTGCAGTGTGCAAGGGCTGAAATCTCTCGATTAAAACATATGTTGCAAGAAATGAGCAAAACCTAAAGTAAACAGTTTACACAGAGGCGAAGCATCTGCTGATTGCTGCTATAGACAGGCAAAATGAGGCCATTTTCAAACAGAGCCTCATTTTGCCCTTGGTGCCTTTTTTTATACAGTGGGATAAGTGATGCCTCAACAGGCAGAAAGCTCCATTAGTTATGTTTCCGCTGTGCATTTTCTTTCCCGAACAATGTCTGCTGCCCCAAGAGCCTAATTATCACCTAAGAGATGTTAACAGCCAGATCATCGGAACTTTGAAAAGGTTTTGATCAAATACAAGCAAGATGTAGTTTGTATTTTGGTGCCCTGTATTCCAGGAGCAGCTGGTCTCCTGAGGTAGGAAAGTGTGGACTAAGTTAATGAATTTAAATATGCTTCTGTTAGATCTTTTAATCATGAATGTAATTGCATCTGGTAGTCTTTTTAATTTTTAAATATACAGGATGTGATTGGATTTCTTTTTCCTTTTTTTTTTTTCCCCAAATCATTTTCAAATCTGTCACTACTGTTCCTCCCTTCGCTGAATTCTGCAGAAGGAACACCTTCTCTTCCCAGAGTGAACATTGTGAATCTTTACTGCATTCATTATTTCACTGTTAATTTTCTGCATTAATAGTCCCCCTTCTGTCCCTCTCCACAACTGCTTCAGCCTCTGGCATGAGGAGCACACACATGTGCAAACAGGTACACCAAGCCTGAGTGTGGAGCAGGAGGAATTCACCTTTGGAATTCACCTTTGGAATTTACCTTTACATACCTTTAGTGCCAGCTCTGGCACTTGTCTCTAGGCTGACTGGAATAACAGGAGGCACAAGCATCAGCCCAGCTTTCAGCAAGATTAACAAGGGAAGTTTGAAGCCCAATGTTTGTGTCCTGCTGGTGACTGGGAGTGTGACTGATAATAAAAAAAGCATCACCAGGTTAAATGGAGCAGACAAAGGAAGCAGTGCTGGCAGTTCTGTGATGCTGAAAGCTTTCCAGATCTCTTGCTTTTGCACACATCCTCTCTTTAGGATGAAAAAATCGCAATACACCAAGCTGAGATCCCCCAGAGTATTGAAAGAAACGGATCGCAATGTTCCTGCTACCTTCCAGCTCCCATTGGCAAAATACTCAAAAGAAAAGATAAATTATTCTGTGAAGAGACAGGCAGGGGATTGAATGACTCAAAGCTGTAGGACGTGGAGCCTTATATAACAAGATCACCAGTTCTCATTCACCCCAGGCTGGTGGTGCCTGAAAGCCTCTCCAAGCTCAGCAGTTTGCCAGAACGTCTGAAAGAGCTCATGGCCCCAGCCCAGCAGACCCCAGTGGGCAGAGACTCAGCACAGCATGCTCCAGGGATGTGCATTGCCACACACTTACTTCAAAATTCACCCAGCACAAGGAAGTTTTTCTCCGCGATAATTGTTCTTACAGGGAGACTGAGCACATGCCTGCACTCAGGCTGTGGTTATTTCAGTGCAGCTGTGCTGATAAATCCTTCCCCTTTTTGGGAAGGAGCTCACACTGGCAAGGATCCTCCTCTGCTCCATAATTTAACCCATTTCCCCAGACAGAATGAGCCATGCCCACAACCACGCAGATACTGCTGCCCACAACTTTTTTGCTGGCATTGCAATTTGGCTGGCAATGTTCTTTTATTATTTACCTCTCACAGCACAGCTATGCCAGCAAAACTCTTCCGTGTAACCTGAGCTTATGAAGGAGAAAAGTGTAAATTTTTCAAAGGTGGTGTTTCTCAGTCAAGCCTGAAGCAGAGACTCAAGCAAAAGGCTCAGCAGGGGCAGAATTGGGACCTCCCAGTGCTGGGTGTTCCAGTGCCCATCATCCTCAGGCAGAGGGCACTCCGGGGGCAGCACGGCTGTGAGCAGGAAAGAGCTGTCACATTGAACGTGGAAACACCCGGGGAAGGTGCTCCAGAGCCTCTGGGAGCAAGGCTGTGCCAGCACAGGATGCTGTGCCTTAGGAGGGTGCTGTGCCTTAGGAGGATGCTGTGCCTTAGGAGGATGCTGTGCCTTAGGAGGATGCTGTACCTTAGGAGGATGCTCCCGTGCCGGCTCATCCCAGCAGGGATGCGGGTGGTACCCAGCCAGGGCATCGCTGTGGAGAGGGAAACAGCCGCAGTTACCAATTCCCGGCAATTAAATGAGATCGCACTGGTGGCCTGACAGTGTTTAAGACACGGCAAATCCCACGGGAGGGGAAATGCTGGCGAGAGGAGCGGTCCCTCCCTGCCAGAGCCATTCCATGGAAGGCCGGTGCCATCTAGTGGGAACGGGGCTGCCCCTGCGCTGGGATGTCGGGGCATTCCCGGGCTCCAGCAGCAGCAGCAGGAATAATCCCACTGGGCACTTTCTGTGGGTTCCTTGGGGCTGAAGGTTTTTCCAAGTCGAAAACAGCGCGTTGGGAGAGGGCAACATACATTTTTAAGCACACAATTAGACTTATCTGCGGTAGAGCTGCAGAGGAATTTGGCAGCATTTTGGCCAGCTGGAACACCTCTGGAGTCCTTCACAGGAAGGTGAGGGAATAATGTTGGCCTATATTTAAATAAAAAAGTCTTTCAAGGACCTAATAATCAAAAATCAGATTTTTGAAATCGCACTCAACACATTGCTGCTTTTCTGGTATTCACGAGTGCTCCTGCTAACCACAGAGCAAGGAATCCCTTTAAGCACCCTTAGAAGAGCCCAAGGTTTGTCAGGGCAAAATATCCCTTCTTCTCAGTGCAGGGGTGCTGCTTCTGTAAAATACCCACTTGATATTTCAGAACTCTCTCAGCTTCACCATGCACAGGTCTGAGGGATCACCCAGCAGAGAAATCCTGAAGTTTTGGAGACTCAAATGTCCATCTGAGGTCCCAACCCACGAGGCTGATTGGTGCCTCCTGTGAGTGCAGCTGAGGGGAAACGAGAGGGTTCCTGTGATTAGAAATGGCTTTG
Source organism: Brachypodius melanocephalos (assembly GCA_013398615.1). Lineage (NCBI taxonomy): Eukaryota > Metazoa > Chordata > Aves > Passeriformes > Pycnonotidae > Brachypodius > Brachypodius melanocephalos. Next base: position 2,617,028 of record VZSR01001065.1, on the reverse strand, counting down.
CTGTTCCTCGCAGGAGTCTCAGAGTGCCAGCTCACTGTCACAGGCAGGATGCTGGCTGGCCAGGACAGAGCAGTGATGGATTTGGAGCAGCCCTTGCCACTTAATGAATTTTGCAGCCTTTGTTAGCTTCCTCAGCATGGTGATTCACTTAGGAGAGAAATTGTTTCTGTGAGCTAGACCATCACTCTGACAATTCCTGCTGGGTATGTCTGTGTGCCTGCTTTAAATGAGCAGTGGCTGCTGAAGCTGGCAGGGAGCACTCGTGCTCTTTGGGATGAAATACCCACACTTTGTACTTGGCACCTTGCATATTCTCCTTTTCTTTAGGAAACAGTTTTAACGAAAGTGCTAATTGCAGGCCAGCTAATGCTGCGTTGTTTTCAGGCTCAAACAAAAGAAGTCCAAACCGAGAATGAACCTGCTGTTTTCAGACCAATAATTTGTGGGGGAAAAAAATGAATAATGGTGCCCCTGCCCTGGTGCTGTGGGGCAGGGCTGGTGTTGGTTACAGCGAACACAATGAGCAGCCCCCTCTCCATGGGGCTGAGCCCCTCCTGCCCAGCCTGGCTCTGGTGGGGATTTTAAGAACGAAATCCCAGCAATTGTTTCCTTGGGGCTGACTGGAGCCAGTGCCACATGCAGAATGCACTGCAGCTCGGGCTCCTTGGTGCTGGCAAAGCCTGAGATCAGCTGCTGTTCACTGCACACCCTTGGATGGATTTGTTGCACGGAGCTTTGAGTAATGTCTTGATTTCCCAGGAAATGATGTGTTTCAGACAGAAGCCAGGCAGCTTTTTACTCCTGCCAGCTGATGGGGGGGGTGTAGGTGTGTGTGCATATAGATATTTGGTGTTTAATAATTGAAACTGGATGCATCAAGGTTGGCAGCATGTCTTTCAGCTTTAAAGACAGGGGATTGTTAGAGGAAAACGGGATGATTTCCTGTGCCGGAGACAAATTTTTCTCCCCCAGCTAATCTTGGTGTGTGCAGCTGCTGTGTCAATATCTCCTCCTGAAAGGCAGGGAATGAACCTCTGAACATCTGTAACAGCTACATTAAGTGCTGTGGTTTATTGCAGAGTTATGGATGATGATGGCTGGCTTACTAAACTGTAAATCAATCAAAGCGTTTTGATGATATTCGAGATCATGAGAAAGAGACTCCTGCAGGAAGGGACAGTGATTTATTGCACCAACTGGGAACACATTCAGCCCCAATCATTTTTATTTATCATTACTTTGAACAGATTTCAACCCTTCGTTAAAGCACATTAAAAAAAATTATCTGTAATGATGATAAAGTTTTGCTGTAATGAAAATTGACGCTCCTGAACTGTGATTTCTGGCGATAGGAAAGTGAAGAATAAGGAACTTAAGATACACAAACTTCACACTAAATTAGTTGAACAATTGCCTTTGTTTAATTGTCTTTTACGAGCAAATGAAGGCAGCTTTTTCCTTTTTATCCTTAAATCTGTTCTTTTGAAAGCATCTCACCCAATCTGTAGTTTTGAACCATGAAACCCGGGATTTTGAATGCTTTAGCAAGTCATCCATTTCCGAGGCATTAGCAACACAGACAGGATTTATTTCAATCTCTGCATATGATTCTTTGATCTGGGGCTTACTTAAGTGCATTCCAGTGCAATTAATTAGGAAAACAGTACAAGACAGTGGCAACTCCAAGTGATCTTAAATATAAAAGTGACTGATTAGTAGCTCTGCTTTCTTGAGGATTTTCTTTAGCTGCTTAACAACATCTGCTATCCCTGAGCAAGGGAGAGTCAGGTAATTGAGGAAAGGGAGCTTTGGTACTCTTTGTAAGCCACTAGTGTGACTATTCACAAGAAAAGAAGCCAGGTGGGAACCTCCCCCAGCACTGATTTTAAGAAGGAGCAGGGTAAATGGAATTAGGAGCAGTGAGGTGTGTGGCAGGATGCAGCTCACACTGATTGCTCTGCAGGGCAGCAGTTGTTCCCTTCTCCTTGCAGAGCTCCTTGGAATCCCTTCAGGGAATCCCTTCAGGGATGGGTTCTGCTGCTGTTTGTGTTTTCTTCCTTGGAATGTCTCGTTTCTGGACGTTGGCTGAAAGTTGCAGTGTTTACTTGTATGTTCTGGACGTGTCAGTCTGGTTCAAAAATCCTCTGCATCCCGGTTCTGTTTCCAGAGTCTTCCTACTCAGATCAATGAGAGTGGCCATCCATCAGTTTTTGATTGGAACAGGATTGATCAATGAGCAGCTCAGGGGGGGCTGTGTTGCAGCTGCAGCTGCCTGACACAAATATTGCCTCCCTTTGCCAAGGAATTCAATTGTCCTGCATAAGCGATCAATATCTGCTTCTCTGACTACTCTTGCTCCCTTCATCTTCCTCTACAGTTTTTTTGTTATAATTTAATCTTCTTCAAGGAGCCATATTTCCTGCCTATCATGCTGTTACATTTTCCTTGAAACTTTTTTGAATCTCACAGCCACAGCGATTCACAAGAGAAGCTGACTTGCAGTTCAAAAGAAAATGCAAATTCCAGCCTATCTGCTTTATTTACAGCTGTTTCAAATAATTATCTTTACATATTTCATAGTTACTTCAGCTTTGTCTTTGCTCCATACCAGCTTGCTTCTGGTTTTCTTTTTTCTGTTTGGCAATATTCTGCGTGCTGAAGCGTGCAGGCATCAGATGCAGAAATAATGTTTTGTTAGCTAAAGTATTCACTTGTTTTATTCATTACATCCATCTTGACACCTGGGGAGGCTAAATCCCTGGAATTCTCTCCCTTCCAGGACAAAGCATGAAGATTTCTGTGCAGAACCAGTGCAGCTCAGCCCCAGTGAGGCAGCAGAAAGCTCCCTGACTTGGCAGCCTGCACTGGCAGTGTGTTAAGGGAAAAACACTTATTCCCTGGAGCTGGAATGAGGCCCCAAATGCTTTCCACTTGTCTAGTGGTGGGGTGAAAACTGCTGTCCTGTGCTACATATCCAGTGGACATTGATCTCTGACACAGAGATGGAAAGTTCAGTGGCTCACTGCGAATGTGTCATTACTCTTGAGGGATTGATTTGTTACTTACTTGGTTCTAATGTGGCCACACACAGGAAGATACTCAAAACAAAATGGGATATAGAACCCTTTAATCAAATATTTTATAGTAAATATGGGTGTAATGTGTTACTGTGTTTTGTAATGCCAAAATCAAAGTCTCTGTGACAGAACCAGTACGTGAAGAGGGTGACGTTTTTTCTTTCGGAGAATGGCCGCGTTTTCCCCTCCTGAAACTTCCTACCTTGCTGACAGCAGGGGCAATAACAGAAGCAAAGGAACGCAAGGAATAAGCCCAGGTTGCAGTCCACCTTCCTGCCATCTGTTCCCTGCCAGCACTGATGTAATCCCTGTGGCACTGAGCCTTCCCTCTGCCATCTGCCAGCATCCCGATGTGCCATTGATTAGGGGCTTTGCTGGGGTCACTCAGGAATCACAACAAGCCTCCCAAAAACTCGGGAAAGGCACTCAATCAAAGCAATTTGATTTGTGACTTGCTGTCATTTTTGGTGCCTTGCTTCAGTAGAGGACAGCAGTCAACAGCTCCTAAGCTCCTCACACGAGGAAAGTTATGATGGCAAAGGAAAGCGCTTGTTTATAAACGGTGCAAGTAACATAAGCTTTTAATGGGTCCTAGAGGAGTCCAAGGCTCCAGAGAGCTCTGGAATGCTTTTCTCTCCACCCCCCTTTTCTCCCCTCACCCTGACCCCCAGGTTTTTTTCCAAGCCTTTGTCCAATTTTCATCATATCTGTCATTTTGAAAAATGAGCTGGCGGTTCACTCCTAAGGCTCATACTATGCCATGCATCTTTTTTTTTTTTTTTTTTTTTTTAGATTAACTTGTTTGCAAAGAGACAGTTCAACAGGAAATTCTTGTGCTTACGCAGCAGTGCAATTTTTATGAAAAGCAGAGATGTTGTTAAACCTCATTATCTGTGTCTATTCTGCTAATTGGATATAAAAAAGCCACGAGACACGAGGATGATAGGACCACGCTTGCTTCCTGGGTAAAAGCCTATTAGTGCATTGCTAACAAATCTGAGCTGGGGCTGGCTGTGTAACAGTGCAGGGTGAACACAGTGAGTGCCAGCACTGCACAGCACTGAGATCTGAGGTGAAAGAGCACCTCCTTTCATTTATGGAGATAAATGGAGATAGTGGTGCTGAAAGTGTTCATTTCTGATGGTGTCAGAGAAATGAGTGCCCAGCCAGAGCTGCCTCGATGCTCCATTTGATTCCAGACAGAAAATGTTCCCTTGCATTACCATCCACATCAACCAGGATGGAACAGCCTGTGTCATTCTGCCACTCCCAACAAGGCTCCACGTGCCCTCCCAACTTTGGGACAAACCAGGTCTCACTCACCCCTCTTGGGGCTGACTTTAATCCTTTGTGCCTCCATCCAGCTCTGCTGCCTTTGCCAGTTCATTTCAGGAGGAATATCTGTCACAGGAACGTGTCCACAGTACAATCCTGACTATTGCTTTGCAGACCTGCCTTTCTTTGTAGGACAGCTTGAACTAGAGACACCTCACCCTGTGCAGACACAGGGCATCCCTGCTCCTACAGATCCCAAAATCAAGGCTGTCCTGCTGCACTGTGCCTGGATCAAGCACACAGATTGACCTGTTGCTGGGTTTCATGTCTTCAGGTGTCTTCACCAGCAGCCTGGAGAAGGCTTTGCAGTTGTGTTTGACTATCTCTGGTGTTTTTAACTCAGCCCATGCATGGCTTGCAAACACCAAAAGGGCGCTGTTGTTTAAGGTTTTTGAGTGGATGGAGGGGTGGGTGTTTCTCTCGAGAAATGCCTGAGCTCTGCTTGCTCTTTAGTCTCTTTTTTCACCATCAGACTCTGTTGTGCTTGCACACAGCCCTGGTGTTTGGTGCACACAGGTGCAAGTGGGATCATCATGCTGTGGTGACAGGCTGCATCACCAGGACTGCAAACCATCCCAAATCGCCCACATTTTACTAAACACATGGGTGAAAAGAGAGAGGTGTGGCTGTTGCTACATTTCCAAATGTGCTCTCTTTTAGTGCAGCCAAGTCCCGAGAGCAGAGAGCATCAGGCAAAACAAACACCGTTATACAAAACAAACCTGGTTCCCAAAGTGAGCACTGCCACATCCTCCTTTCCTGGCACAGAAAATCCCTGCTCAAGGTGTTTACCCAGCCTGAGAGCTGCAGGGTTGGGTTTGCTCTTCAGTTTCTTGGCTTTTGGGGGTTTTGTGTTGCAATCTTTATTTAAACACACAGGACAGAAAAGACGTTTGTTTTGGTTTGTTTGTTTGTTTGGGGTTTTCTTTCTGTTTCTATGACTTTTAAAGGACTGAAGAGTTTATTGTGTGTGAAATGCAGGAAGAGTCTAAATGAACAACAGATGAGAGGAAATAGACTGAGGAAAATTAGGGCGATTTGCTACCAAAGGAAGTAATCACTGTACATATATTAAATTCCAGTCTCTAACTGAGAATGTGCTTGTTGTGCAAGAAATCTGACTGTAGAGGAAAACAGGGAAATATGTGGAGTCTTTGCAAGGTTGAGCTTTGAAAGGGGTAAGTGTGGGTTTGGTGAACAAGCTTTCACTGAGGTGAGTGGTGGCTGCAGAGTCAGCCAGAGTTTCCCTTGGGGGCAGAAGGTTTTCCTCTGTGCAGAAGGGGGAAACTGTTCTTCATACCTCTGCTATGTGTAGGTAACATTTGGGATGACTTTATAATGACAATAGAAATTCTTTACGGACTTTCATCTGCCCCATCCTCAGCCCATCCATTGTCACTCACCTATAACTCACCTGTACTTGTTGACTCACCTGTAGGTCCTTGCTGGGGCTGTTCCTTGAGGACACACTGCTTATTTTCAGTGCAGATAACCCTTACCTGGCAATCCCCTTCAGTGTTCCAGCCAAGGCAGGGTTTAGGTGGTGGCACTGGGGGTGCTGAGTGCTCTGGTTCCTCTCCCCTTGGTCCCTGCAGACTAACAGAGTGCATTTCACTGCTGGGAGGCAAAATCAGTGCTTGTTTCAGTGATAAAACACCTACAGGGAGAGCCAGCATAAATGGAATAAGGGCCCTCACCAGGGATTTGTGTAGTGTGCAGTACACGGGCTTGACTTACAAGGATGCCTTAAATCAGCCACAAATTTGACATTACTACATCTTTAAACAAAACACAGCGTTCCTCATTACTGCAAGATGGCAGACCCCCTGCTCAGTTAATGCAGCAAAGATATAGAATGATTTTTTTTAATTAATTTTTTTCTTTTTTTTTTTTTTTTTTTTAAGCAGTAGAAAAATTGTAGCCTGGGGGAATGTTGCTTTGACAGATTGAGGTTATATGGCTGAAGCTGACCTATGCAGCTTCCTTCCCCTTCCCCCTCCTGGCAGGCAGATGAAGCATTTATGATTGCAAGCTGTACTTTGTTCTTCATCTGATGGAAGGCCACCACAGTAGTCAAAAAGGACCTGTTAAATATTATGCTTTTCCTGCGAGGAATGCTTGAAAGCTCAGTAAAGAACTTGTAAAAGTCTTTTTAAAAAAAATTAAAATTTGGCTATGTGGGAGGAAGCATTTAAGCATAGGAAAGAATAGGGAATTGCACAGTTAAATAAGCAGTTTTTGGCAGAATTTAGAGAGCAGCAGCAGCAAGAAGGATGCATTGGCATGTAGAAAAGAGTGGAAATGAACTGAAGAGAAATGATAGCATCGTATTTAGAACCTGTCACTTTATCAGAATTATCTTGACTGGTTATTAGCAAAAGAGAAGGAATCGAGTTTTTAGAGGAAGAAGGGTTTCATTTCCCCTTCGTTAGCTGAGGAACCTGCTGACAGGAATTAAGACAGAACATTGCTAAATGGCAGCTTCGGCCACGCCAGAAAGGGTTATTTTTAACCCAGAGCTGCTCAGTGCATTTGCAGCATGGCCCTGCTTGAAAAAAAGAAAAAAAAAAAGGAAAAAAAAGGAAAAAAAAAAAAAAAACTGCTGGCAAAACTAAGGCTGCTTTGTGCTGCAATGTGAGAAAGAGAAGGAGATGTCTGGGTGGGAATCCTGCAGGGCAGTGGTGCCTGGGAGGGTGTCATGAAAATCTGCCTGCAGTTAACTATTGTCCTCTGACCTCAATCCAGGCTGAAACAGGGGCTTTGCATAATCCTGCAAGGAGACAGCTCCTGCTCCAAGAGATGTTATGGTTTGAATTTCCAAAACAGACAAAGGAGACATTGTCAGCCCTTCATACATGGGAAACAGGGGCAGGGAGAGAGAGATTTTTCTGGGGCAGGCAGGCTAATTTTGACAGAATGGGCACTTAAAGTGAAGTTTCCTGAATTCATTTGTGTGTGGTGACCACAAGATTGGCCTTCCTTTCTAATATTGGATGTTGTTCTTCCTGAAACTTCAGTTCAGGCATAGGATGGTTGATCAAAACATTCTTTTATTCTGTTCTGTTTAATAAATATGCTGGGGGTTCCTTCCTTGGACACTGTGCAGCTTGCATGCAGGGCTGAATTGCAACTCTGCAAACACCTCAGAGGGCTTCAGGTGGATTTTGATGTTGGGACTGCCAGGAGCAGCGATGCAAGAAAAGGCAGAGCTGTGACTTTGTCTTCTGCCTGTCTTTGTGCCCTTGGGGATCCCAGCCCCATGGGTGTGCAAAAGGAGAGCATCCAAGGGCAGTGATGCTGCTCTGCTCAGCTCCATGTGGGAAGGAAAATCAGTGTTAATAGCTCCAGCATCCATTTGTCTTGCTCAAGCTTGTTAAGTCCAGAAAGGCCAGTGAGATGTGACCAAACTGGGGCTGCCTGGGCTTTTTATGAGGCACTATTGAGTGGAACCATCTGGGCTAGGAGAAGACCACACTCCTGAAATGAGCCTTTAGGAACAGCAGAGCTAAGTGGCTGTCTGGGACACTGTGCTGAATGAAGGGCACTCACAGCTGAGTGGGGTTTATGGGTTTACTTTATCTCTGATGATAAAAATTTAAAAAAAAAAAAAATTAAAAGTGCTAGTCATGTGGTTCCTCATGAATTTCCAGCCACTGTTGACAAGTGGCATTGCCTGTGTTCTCAGCCATGCTGGAGCTCCCCAGCCTTCTGACTGCTGATGGATGATGCTTCACAGTTACCTCATTTTTCTCTAAACTTAGAGGCAAGCCCAAGTTACACTTCAGGAACAGAAACTTCACTCTCTTAAGTGCCCTGGGTGAACACCTGCACAGCCATCCCCCCAATATCCAAGTGGCTCACCTCTCTGGCTCCTGAGGTCTCAATCTCTTGAAAGGTGTACTGCTTACTTGCCTGAGGGCTGAGGGAATCTGCTCCTTGGAAACTAATACCTTTCTAGAAAGCTAAATACAAATTTGGGAGCATAACTTTCACTGTGTCAGTGGTGCATCTCAACTTAGGCAGTTGAAACTATTCTTTTGCTTTAAAGTCTCTGTTCAGTTTTGTTTGTTAGAGGGGGTTTTTTGTTTGGTTGGTTTTGGTTTTGTTTTGGGGTTTTTTTTTAATTATTATTTATGCCCCACTGGGGCAGCTTCCTTAAGTACTTCCAGGGGCCTTGTTCCAGTTTCCAAAGATAAATCTGATTTCTGTGTTAGGAGGTGAGCTCTTTCCTTCAAGCACCTTTCTGTGTGACAGACCTGGAAAGGGGCAAATTGGATTCAGGAGAATTTCACAAACTGTAACCTACTTTCCTGTGCTTTCTATTGATTGAGATGAATCTTTGAGAACGATCACTCATGGTAAAATATTTACCAGGGTGTTACATCAACTGAGGTAATAGCTCTTATAGTGCAGGTGGGAAGAAAGAAGTACTTGCTCCTTAAACTTTTTCCAATCCACATCTCTGTTTCAATGTCTCTGTTTCAATTGACTCCAGAAGCTTTCCATGAAATTTATTAATCTGATTTACTAACAGTCTCCTAAAGTTTAAACAGAGAGAGAGAAGATAAGCTGGACTCAGGCTTGCAGGAATGAGATTCATGCCAATTCTGACATTTGTATTTGACTTTATACACAGCATTTAATATCTGTGGTTCCCCTGTCTGCCAAATGCAGATACTGATTCTTCCCTTTTTTCCCCCATCCCTACTTGTGTAGGTGGCATGTTTGGCCAGGAATCAGCTCCTCTTTTGTCTGTGGATACCTCACACACAAATGAATCCCTGATCTTAGGGATCAGGGAGAAGCAACCTTCTGATTGCTTCTGTAGCCACAAAATAATAAATGGCTTCGACCTGCTCAGTGAAAAATGCAGCCTTTGGATTACATTGGTGAAAATAAAAAGTCCACTGCAGTTCACAAGTCAAAAGCTGCTGATAGTGTTTAGCACCAATGTCTGTCATTGAACATCTGGCATTCATCACTGCTTTCCTTTTCTTTCCACTGCTGTATTTTATCCCATCTGCTGGAGGTTTCTTACTCGGTCTGTATAAATTACAGCTGCCTCCCTCTCAGGCAGGGCAGTGGAATCACTACAGGCTGAAAGGTAAAGGAAGGAGAAAGAGGTGGAGGGAAGGAAAAAGAGATGGAGGGGAGGAAAAAGAGATGGAGGGGAGGAAAGTGTCTGCTCCCCTTTTTCTCCCCTCTCCCTGTACACAGACATTATTACTAGACAGCGAGATAGTCTTGCTATTGAAGAGAGAGGGAATAGTTTCCAAAAATAACAAATATCTGTCCCAGCCCTAGCTATGAAGGCAGAAAACAGGAGAGAAACTGGAGCTGGAGTGGATACCCATTGCCATTGTTGGAAAGATCAAAACTGACTGCTTTGGAGCAGCCCTTCAGCAAGTTTACAGTGAATTAGGAAAGCAAACATTACTTAATATGAGACTTCCTGGGCAACGGCTTTGATGTATTATTTTTAAATTAAATTGCTCTTATTGCAGAAATTTAAGTTACTACTAGGAAGAATAGTACTGAAGGTGCTAGGAGAACAGGAGTGTGTTAAAATTAGCCAAAACAGAATACTTTTACTGTATTTTTCCTCAAAAACCCGTTCACTGCCGTGTCAATGGCCATTCCATTCAGTGTCCCTGAACCATAGCAGTGAGCCCTAGCAGCATTCTGAAGATGCATTTCTGATGGGGGTATGAATCCTCCAGCACCCCTGTGTGAAACACTTCCAGCTGCATGTGTGTGTGTGTGTGTGTGTGTTCCCTGCCAAGCCAAGTGCTTCCATGTGTGCACAGTGTCACACAGCCCCATGCCCTGCTAGAGCATGCCAGCTTTAGGAACCAGAGAAGGTGTTTCCTCCTTCTGGAGACACAAAAACCCCTCAGTCCCACGCTACTGGCAGTTAGGGAATAAAAGACCCATTTCCCTCTGTGTGGAGAGGGCTGCTGCAGGCTGCCATCTCTGTCAATCCCAGAACTTTAAGGGCTGAAGCCAGAGGGTCTCTGTTAGAGACAGCTGTCATGCTTTCAGTTCTAGGGACAGCTTGTATTGTTGGGGACTTCATTATACTTAAAACAGCAAGAATGCCCCATGTCATTATGTGTGTTCTCCCTGGCTGCCTTGCTTTTCCCTTCTATTTAGTCTCGTGTCAAAAGTGTGTCTGAAGTTTGATTTAATACCAGGTTGACTGAAATGGGAATAAATTATTGCTGGTTGTCAGCTCAGCCTTCCCTTCCTGCACAGCATATTGCATTCCTGATTTCCCATTGTTTTCCATTTATGTTCCCGTGGTTTTATCCTGCTACTCACTGCAGACCCCCAGATTTCGGCTGGGCAGCCAGATCAATCAAGCAGTGGGTGTCCTGGCCAGCATCTGCATGGAGTGGAAGTGATGGGCCCAGCCCACAGGCACAGGGGCTGCTGGGCTGTCCTTCAGAGCAGGTCCTGGCTGGCACAGCGGGCACAAAGTGAAAAGGAAAAGCCAGGCGGTGCCAGGAGCCACAGCTGCTCTCTGAAGTCAACAGACAGGTTCAGTCCTGGTGGTTTGTTCTGTCTTTGTGGTCTGCTGCTGGGAATGCACATCCCAGTGAAGGTGCTGCTACCTGGCAAGGCTAAAATGAGAAAGATTGTAGCTTTGATGAAGATGAGACACACGGGTCTAATGTTGCACAAAGTGCTTTGCGTGAGATACTGCAAGAAATAACCCACCAGTACAGAGGAGTGGATGGTGTGGTGATTTAGTCACAGTTTTTTGCTGTCTGCATTAGACCTCTGCTTGCCTAGCCTCTCTCCTGCTACTAGCAGAATATTCACTGTGTTTTCTCTCCTCCTTGTAGAAAATTTTACTACATCACGCTGCTGAGAGACCCCGTGTCCCGTTACCTCAGCGAATGGCGCCACGTCCAGCGGGGAGCCACTTGGAAAACCTCCTTGCACATGTGTGACGGCAGGACACCCACCCCTGAGGAGCTGCCCTCGTGCTACGAGGGCACGGACTGGTCGGGCTGCACGCTGCAGGAGTTCATGGACTGCCCCTACAACCTGGCCAACAACCGCCAGGTGAGGATGCTGGCCGACCTGAGCTTGGTGGGCTGCTACAACATGTCCTTCATCCCCGAGAACAAGCGGGCGCAGATCCTGCTGGAGAGCGCCAAAAAGAACCTCAAAGACATGGCCTTCTTCGGCCTGACGGAGTTCCAGAGGAAGACTCAGTACCTGTTCGAGAGGACTTTCAACCTGAAGTTCATCCGGCCCTTCATGCAGTACAACAGCACGCGGGCGGGCGGGGTGGAGGTGGGCGAGGACACCATCCGCAGGATCGAGGAGCTCAACGACCTGGACATGCAGCTCTATGACTATGCAAAGGACCTCTTCCAGCAGCGCTACCAGTACAAGAGGCAGCTGGAGAGGATGGAGCAGAGGATAAAGAACCGGGAGGAGAGGCTCCTCCACCGCTCCAACGAGGTGCTTCCCAAGGAAGAGACCGAGGAGCAGCAGGGACGTTTGCCCACCGAGGACTACATGAGCCATATTATAGAGAAGTGGTAGCCTAGGCAGACTTTTGTATTAATAATGATGTTCTAGGGGTTTCCATATTAAGAGGTCGTGGAAGTAAAATTGAAACAAAAAAAAAAAAAAAAAAAGGCAACAAAAAATATTTTATTTAAAAACGAATCTGTAAAACAGAAGATAGGTTGCTTCCTTAAGCATAGGGTCTTTTTACTGTTTCTTACAAGACCGCTGAGATTCTTAAAAAAACCACAATAAATACATAAAAATTAAAAAAAAAAAAGGGTCAACATTCTAATGCAGAGATAAAAAATGCACAAATAAATGCAGGCACCCACTCGTAAGGCCAAATACAGAAGAATGGTTCTTATCCTCGCAATTTGAACACAAATGGCAGAAGTAGGATTTTTAAAAACCTGTTTATCCCCTGAGCCTAATGATCTCAAGATGCATAATTAAAAAAACGAGGAAACAGAGGTTTTCTCTTTTGTGGGGGAGGTGGGGTGGGAATTGCACTGTTTGTCAGTAACTGTTCATGGTGACTAAATTGAGGATGGGCCATCCTGTCAGGCTGGGATGTGGGCACACAGGCAGTCACAGCATTTCAGCTGGCAGCCACTGCCAGAAAGTAGAGCACCATAAAGAAAAAAAAAGAAGAAAACCAGTGAGAGGATGAAAAACATTAAAGCAAATTGATTATGGCCTGGGAAATGTACTTAGCACAGTGGTTCTGATTCGTTGCACTGGTATCACATATGCTACGTACATAGCTTCATCACAAAAATAACAGGGAATTCATACACAAAACTCCCAGATTTGTTCCCCAGACAGGTCCCAAAACAAGTTAAAAGCCAACACAGACTCAAACCTGCACTCACCTGCTATCCTGTCAGCTTACACCACTACCACACAAGCCACCATCAGTACTGTGTGTGAACAGCACACGAAAACCCCACCCTCCATACTACAAAAAAAAAAAAAAAAAAAAAAGGAAGAAAAATTTAAATAATCCTTCACAAATCTGCACAAAACTCAGACCCTGCAAATGATAAGTCATTAATGGGAACGTGGCGAGGGGGTGGTTTTGTTTTGTTTGTTGCTATGTGAAATAGTGACCCAGAATAAGCATACAGACCTACTCTAGCTGTGTTATTTCAGTTATTTTTACTTGCTTTTATCAAGAGGTAATGGGCATCAGCCTGCTTCCAGTGAAGTCACTAGAACTGATTTAAGTGGGAACAGGATGGGGCTCTCTTCCAGAGCTGTGAAAATTTCTGACTATGGGTCTGAATTAATTATGAGACAGTGCACATTGTCTTTTGGCAGGGTGCCTCTTCTGCAGCCCTTACTTTAAATGAACAAGCTGTGTTCATAAAAGTGGAAAGGGGAATCATGGATAGTGTTTTTTTAGTCTCAGACCACTCTCAAAGCAGAACTCTTTTCTCTTTCAATGCTGTTTTTTAGGGCCTCATGTAAGTCTAATCCTCCAGTGTGGGGAGAGTCTAACCAGGTTCTGCTTACTGACTTGTGAGTCACAGAACAACAATGACTTTTCTAATTCCTCTTCCCACTCGCCAAATTAAAATATGGCTTTTTTTTTTTTTTTTTTTTTTTTTTTTCAGTTGCAAGCACGTCTTTTTTTGGCTGGAAGCATGGAAATGAAGTCGTTTTTGCCTGGTTCATGTCCTCCCTCCATTATTACTCAGCCTGTAAGACCTGAACCAGCTATTGTTTAGGGTAAAGGCTGAACCAAATGGAATATGATTTGATTTTCAAAGGCCACGTTAACTGCAAGTCAAATATGGCATTGAAACCACTGGAGGAGAGGCAGAGAGCTGAGGCACTCAGCTTTAGCATGGCGTTTTTACAGCATCCCTTTCCCATCACACAAGTCCACTGATGTGCTGCTTGGTTTGTGTTTTAATTCTTTCTCTGCCTCTGTGCACTGTTTCCAGCAGTTTCAAGTTCAGACTGAGTTTTGCTTCTTTGTTCTCCTGTGCACACCCTGGGGCACACACCTTGAGTTTGGAGAAATTCTTCTCCTGGAGAGCAAAGACAACTAAAAACTTGGAGAAAATACAAAGAGCACTTTTAGGGCTCAAATACAATCCTGTTAGAGCCCTGAGCCAGAGTCCAGCAGGGTCAGAGGATGTCTTTCCTCTTGGTTTCAGGTGGATTTTGGCTGGTGCCAGTATGTGCTGGTGCTGTCCATATCTTCAAGGCTGTGTCAGTGCTTCTGCCACAGAAGGGCTCCTCTTCCCAGAAAAGCACAGCCTGGCCATAAGCATTTCCTCCTGGATGAAAATTGGGAAGCAAAATGAAGCAGTGTTTGGTGGCTGGCTTGGGGGCAGAGAAGGTATTACGAGTGCTTTTTCTCACCTCTGAATTCCAAAACCGGTTGCCAGCACTTTCACGTTTTGCTGTAACTGAAGAAAACATTTGTATTTTTAAAAAGGCAGCCTCACGGGCTGTTTACCCACAAAACCAGCACACCAGATACAAAAAGCAGCTGTTGTACATGCACAGCTTCCACCTTTCCCCAAAAGCTTTCCAGGGTGTGTCCTGTGCCCTGGATCCATAACGCACAAGCGCATCCTGCAGCTCATCCCTGTTGGCATCTCACTGCTGGCACTGTGTGTGATTCAGACCAGGATTGTGATCAGGCTCTGCATGAGCTGTTCCTGTGTCACAGGCTCTGAGTAACCAGCTGGATGTTAATGAATCTGTCTGCAGCCTTGTCTAAACCAGAAGCAGCCTCTGACCTTAGAAGCGTGTCAGTAAAACGCCTCGTTCCAGCCTTTTCTTTGTAATGTTTTGCAGTAACAAGCAGAAGAAAATGAAGTTATGTTGAAAACTGTCTTTGGTTAACAGTTTCATTTCAACCACAAAAGGAGGGATGACCTCCCTTAGTGCTGAGGCAGAAGTTTCTAGATTTAAATCCTGCACCCAAGAAACGCCTCAGTTTTTCCCCCTCTGCACTGGGAGTAACAAATTTAGGGACTCTAAAAGGGTACTCAGAGGTATGAAAAGTACAGGGCACTTTGAAACAGATTCTGAGTAATGGAAGTGAACAGAATCACCCAAAAGCCATCCCTCACCCTGGCTGCTGTGCTGGTCTGCTTCTGGCTGCAAGCCATGTGTTAATTTATTTGAAGTGCTGTGTACCAGAACATGGGTTGCAGGACATGCCTGGCACTATCTTCTTCCTTTGGTGAGTGCAAGGGAACTTTTTTAACATAATGTGAATGTAGATTTTTGTGATCTCTACGTGCCACGCTTTGAAGTGGCACTATTTCTTTTCTTTTTAGGACTGATATTTTGATGCTACAATAACATGAAAAGTGTGTGTGTGTAGTTTTAAAATGAATGGAGAGCAATGGCTTTAAGGCACTCTGGCAGAAGTAGTGGCCAGATAGTAGATTCTTGTTCAATATCTGCCCCTTCCTTCCAAAATGTTTTTTTCCTGTGACTTCCAGACACACCAAGACCTTCTTCAGTACATGAAGTGTTTCTTCAGGGGGTCTGTCAGTGCATCATGATCCAGGTCAGGTCAGGAGAGTGCTGGGAGCAGCACAGGCAGGTGCAAGATTGGACTTGCTTCTTAGTGACTTCTTCCAGCTAAAAATTTGCTTTTAGTCATCTAAACAGTGTAAACATCACTGCCTGGTGGGTGTTGTTGCTGAAGGAAACATTTTCTTGCTGGTTTGTCTCATCCTGTTGAAGGAGTTTGCTTTTCAGACAGTCAGGTGGCACCTTGTCCCCTCTCCAGGTCACAAAATGCAGGATTGACTGGTAAGGTTGCCAGCTTGTCACAGGGTTCCAAGTCATGAACAAAAAAAGGAAAAGTCAGCAAATAATCAGTGTGAATTTCTGGCTTGTCTGAATTTCTCCCTTTATGCTCAACATTTTGGAATAAATGAGGAGCACTTCTGTTGATGTTTTTGCACCCCACAGTCTCTTACTTTGCTTACAAAACTGGGATGACAATGAAAGCAGCATGAGAAAGATTCCAATAAGGATTTGAATCCTCTCTCCCAGGGCTGTCCTGTTAGAGCAAAAAGAGCAGTGCACTTGCTGAGGGTGTGACCAAGGCAGGGGCAGCACAATTGGGAGGTTTTCCCTCTGACCCCATCAGGTCACCTCACAGAGGGCAGAAGCTACAGAAGGTGATGATAACAGCACAGGGCCTGGCTGAGCTTCATATCTTGGGCTTCAAAGCATCTCCAGTGTCTTACTGGTGCTCAGAGTTCCCCCTCCTATCCCACAGACTCTGCCAGTCATCCCAGAAAAGGGATAGCACTACACAAAGCTAAGGATCACAGAGCTGGGACAGCACAGGCTTTAACACCCGTGTGCTTCTCAGGGCTGCATCCACCTTGGCAGAATCCTTGTGGATGGGGTAAAAAAATTCCCTGGATAGCTGGGATTGTGTGCCCTGGCTCACCTGACCTGTGCTGTAAGAAAACCAAGATGTGCAGATGAGTCCTTCTCCCCAGAGCCCCCACAATTCCCCCTCCCTGTTCAATTCCCCCAGGGTGTCAGTTCTGGAGGCTGGATTGAGAGAGTTGTACTATAATGAAGAATTTTATATTCAAAAGGTTTACTGAGCGTGATTTGTTTTGTACATATTGGAATATGGTTTAACTTATTTTTATTGCCCCTCTTAATCTTTTTTTTTTTTTTTTCCACAAGGAGAAGACAAAATCCCCATCCTCTCTCAATGTGAAGTTCCTCAGTGTTTATGTGTAGTCTGCCAGTCAAACACGCACCAGGCAGAGGATTTCTCACCCTCCCTACAGCTATTTCTGATTTTGGTTTTCATTGTCATTTCTATTCATCTGGGACTTTGCTGATGTTGTCTCTTCTTTCCTCTCCGCTGCACAGAGCAGGGAAAGGGCAATGCAGGCAGGGTTTTCTCTTCCTTCCTCTCCCCTTTCCTGTGTGCTTAACTTACCAAGGAGCTCAGTTCCTCCAGGAGTTGTGTGACTGAGGGTAAAAAAATACAATTGTCCCCCCCCAGCTGCCTTCCACCTCCACCTTGTAGATCAGACAGATTCAGCTTCTCTGAAAGTGGCTGTGGCAGGACTCATTCCATTGGGCTGAATGTGTTTGGTTTGCACTCTCTCCCCACCACTTCAGGAACTTAAAACCAACAACAAAAAAATAAAATAAATAAAAGGCAACTGTTTAACTTGAGCCGAGTAACACTTAAAGCTTTATATATTTATTTATAGCATCTTACAAAAAAAAAAAAGTGTTTAAAGGTTGTTTTTTTTTCTTCCACAAGGAAAATGAAATTTTTAAAAAATCATCTAATTGGTTTTTTTTGTCTAGATCAAGGATGAATGTTAGCAGCTGAAATAAACCCTAAAAACTGAGCATCTGTTGTGTGTGTTGTCCTTGCATTGGCCTTTGGATGCTGTTTCAGTGTAATATGTCTTGCCTGTTTATTACAGAGAGATAAAGCTGCCAGTGCAGCTGATGGAGAGGATTTGTTTTCTGCTACAAAAACAGACTCCTGGACAAGAAATACTCGAGCAGAAACTGCAGCCAGTTCTTTCCTATTGTTACATTTGAGCCAACATTGCAAAAAGCCCTTAAACCTCGTGGAACCTGTCATCTTCTAAAAATTACCTTTGACACTGTCCAGTCTTCTGAGTTTTCTTTTTTTCAGAGTCACTGCAATGAACGCATTTGCAGGCAACAAACAGAGGCTGTTACACTAACTATTGCAGAATAATTAACAGGATTTTTTTGTTTGTTTCATGCTCAGAAGTGCTTTGCTCTGTGAAAACCTTCTGCAGTCACTGAGCCTCTGCTTTGCACGGTGAAAATGAGCTGGGGTTAAGAGGATGGTGATACAAAAATGGGGATCAAAGCACCCTGAGTGAGGACAGCAGGACATTTATGCGAGTGTAGTGAGTGACAAAGCTGTGGTTTTACCAAAGCATCCCCACAGCTCTCACCTGGAGGGAGGGAGGGGCTGCGCAGGTGCTGCAGGAGGGCTCAGGTGAGTGATGGTGTGGGGGGAACACCTGTGAGGGGAGGGGACAGGCACAGAGCTGGGCTCAGCCCCTCTGCTGTGCTGCTGCCAGTGCCCAGCAGCTCTCCCATCCTGCTGGGCTGCAGGAGAATCCCTCTGGGCACAGTGGTGGCCAAGGACAGCTCCTCTTGCTGTCTGGGAGCTCTGCTGCTCCTCTTCCACAGCCCTGCTTGTCTCCCTCCACCTCTCCAGGACCCAGGAGGATGCTCTGCCATGAGAAGTCTGGGCAGGTAAAAATGTGTTAATTTGCACGTGGTCTTCCTACAGCACCTTTAAAATTGTTTTTGCTCTCAGTGCTAGAGGCTCCAGGAAAAGGAGAGGAGGGAAGGGAGGATGCTGCTATTGCAGAAGGGATGCTTGAAGGAAGGTCAAAAGAAGTACAGAAATTACCGAGGGAAGGACCTCCAGAGTTTTGGAGGTTTTTGTGGTTTTGGGGGGTTTTTTGGGTTTGTTTTGTTTTGTTTTGTTTTTCTTGGTTACACTGATGACTGCTCAGTTTCTTTATCCTTGTGTGCAAAATGTTCCTGTTTCTGTTCTGTCTGGTGATTTTACACCATCCAGCACTGCCTCTGGGGGATGTGCTGCCTCAGGTTAGTTGGAAAGTGCTTTCCTTTGCACCCTGCTGTTATCCCAACAATAGAGAGCCCCTGGCTGTCCTGCTGCCCCAGGTGACAGCCTGCTCTTGCTGAAGGGAAAAGCTGATCCTGACTCTGCTGCATCAGGGGAGGGGCTGCTGAGATCTTGACAGAGGTTGTGGTTTGTTTCTCTGGCTCACAAACTCACACAGAGCTGCTTTAACTCTTTAATAATCCCTTTCTTTCAGAGGACAAGGAAAAACAAAGCAAATCTTCTTGAGCACTGTAGTGCCAAAGCTTTTCCACATTGCTCTTTGGGTGGCACAGGTTCCCTTCTTGCCTTTCTGAGGATCCAGGTGTGGGTCCTTGTAAAGCTGAGCTTCTTCCTGGCCACAGAGCAGAAAGAGGGACACAGGTCCTTGCACAGTTAATTCTGAACCCAGTGGTGACCGCGTGTTTCTGTGGATTTTGCAAAAGGCGTTTTTAGGATTTTAGGGGAAATCCCAGGCCTTGCAGCTTGTAACACTTTGTGATGCAGTACTTCAGTGGCACTTGGAGTAGGGATATAAATGAACTTATACACAGATAAAATCCAATTATGGGCTTTCTGCAGTTGGAAATGTCCATGGCTGACCTGGGCACATCAGCTCTCCTCTTTGCTGCAGGGGCAAACCAAGGCACATTCATGCATGGACTCATAAGGATATATTGTGGGCTTAACAACAAAGAAGTTTGAGTTTTACTGTAGCAGTTATTTCATAAACTTCAGATAAAGGGGGTGTAGTTAATGAAACAGTCGTTAATTGAGCAGGATTTAATAGATCATTGCTGTGTATCTCTTAAAGCAATCAGAGGTTCAAGAGGGGAAAGCTGCTCTAGCAAGGCTCTGCCTGCTTTCATTGATCTGGGAAGTGAGTGGCTTGGAAAAGAAGCCATGCATGCTCAGATTTTGCCAACGTCTCTAAGCCTAGAAGGAGTGAGTCTCTATTTATTGGTCAGACCACACTGCAGCACAAGCAGGAGCTTTTGTATTGTGACCCTGTTTGTTAGGGCTCAGAAATTCTTTGTCCAAAGTGATTTTACTCATTTCTCTCTTTCTGGTGGTGCTTTTCTCATAACCTTTTTTAACTCCTGAGTGTTTTCATGTCCCTGCCTTACTGTGGCCCCCTCCTGTTCCTGCTTCACAGAAGGTTTGTCCCCAGGGATGGGGGGCCTGCAGTGTCTCACTCAGGACTCTTGTGACCTTTGCACAGCTCTTGCAGAACTGAGATGCTTCTTAATCAACATCCAGCCAACAGCACCAGGGAAAAGCTGAATACCTATCCTCTAGGAGCTAGGAATGGAGGAGGGATAGCAGTGCTTTGCAAATGTTTAATGACCTAAATCTTATTTATATATTTATTTTGCTCTTCCCTGCCTAATGTATTCTATCAGATTGTGGTCGTGGAATCCAGATGCTTGTGCAATGAATGAGCAATATTGACAGATAATGAGCATTTAATTCAAGTGGCTTTAACGTATTCTGGTTATTACTGGATTCCATTTAAATGTTCCTGACTGACTTGAACCAAATGTTATAATTCAGTTGTGCTGTAAATGGTAAAGAAATTCCACATGGCCTGATCTGGTTAACTCAGGCTGGATACCTGAGCCTCAAATGAATTTGTGGTAATCACTCATCAGTTTTCTGGCATAGGCAGTGACAACACCTATAAATCATCCAGCCTTTGTGAGATGGTGAATACCTTCCCTGTAGAGCCCTTTCTGTGGGATTGGATCATTAGTGCCAGACTGTTTTCTGAGCAAGAGCTCACAGCCAAATTGGTGAATGCTGCTCTGTTTTGCATTCCACAGCAGCCCCCATCAGGGCTGATCATATGTTCTCTTCTTTCCTTTAATATCAAGTATTTATATGCTAAAGGGAGAATTTATAAACTGAACCCAATTAGCCACGACTTCATGTGGGCTTTTAAATTTTGCTAGGTTAGTGGATGATCATTCCTTTTGTGTTACTGGAAAGGCTAAAGCCACGCTGCTGCTGAAATTCATTAATGGAGGCTTTGCTCCCTGCCTGGAGAACCTGGCTGTTGGAAAACTCTGCTGCTGGGAGAGGTGTGCAAACTTCTGGACTCAGGGATCTGCTGCTTTTTAGGGTTTTGCCCAAGAAATAAAAGAATTAAAGGTATGGAGTGTTCTGCCAGGCACAGACAGGAATGGTGGCCCTTTTCCATGACAAATGAAACTCACCCCCCAGGTGCTGATGTCAGTTTGTAGGAGGTTTGGCACTCCAAGGGCAGCCAGGATTCAAACTTGTGGCAGCTTGCAGGTGGGAGAAATCCTGCTCTGTTTGGAATTTTAGCAGGCAGAGCAGCTACACAGCTTTTCATGTGTTTATTCTGAATTCTGCTGTTTTCTCTCCACTGTGAAAGCTTCTCAAAGGAAAGTGCAAAATCAAGTCCTGGCCCTCATGGGCACGGCCTCATCTCTGGTTTTTGGTGTTGCCCTTAGAGGAATGCACCCCTAACCTTTTGGGACAGTGTTTAATCTGAGGGCTTCTGCAGGCCTTTTGGTTTTTCTTTACAGTGTCTTTATTTAGAGGTAATTTTATTTATTTATTGTATATTATCTAAATTATATCTCAATTATAAAATATAATAAAGTAGATATCAATTAGAAAATATTTTATAAATTATAAAATTATATATTTTATCTATGATTTTATAATATATAGTGTATTCATATAATTTATAATTTGTATTATATGATATATAATATATCATATATATTATATATCTATGCTATATATAATATATTATATCTATGCTATATATAATATATATGATATATAGCATAGATATCATATATATGATATATAACATAGATATAATATATATTATATATAGCATAGATATCATATATATGATATCTATGCTATATATATCTCATGTATATCTCATTACACACTATTTTCAGTAATTAAGGCACAGCTTTCTGTGGCTGAAATGTCTGGAAAACTGGAAGGTGGGTGTTGGAGAGGATGGGGATAAACCCAGACAAGCTGGCAGTCACCAAACTGTGCCACACTTCTCAAGGGTGGGGTGGACCCTAAAGCTCTCGTGCTGGCAGAGGAGATGCTCCAGGATAAAATAAATGGGATTAAGTGCCCATGTCTCCCTGGCTCTGAGCTCTGTGCCACCTTGATAACCACAGGCATGTCTGACTCAGCCCCATGTCAAGCAGCTTCCATTTCAATCACCCAAATTATTCTTCCTGTCGTATTTAAGGTCCTTTGTATTGTTTAGTGGGGGTGTGTAGTAAAAAAGGTTGCATTGAAATGTGCTGAAAACACTGGCCTAGGAGGTCAGTGTGCTTTTTTTTATTAAAAACAAAAACAAAACAAAAAAAATCCCCAAAAAACCCAACTTCCTTGTCTGAGGTTTGGGTAGACAATAAATGCTGCAGGTTTTCATTCACCACCTTGTAGCCTGTGTATCCTGCTCCATCGAATGTGCCCTCTTTGTGTCATAAAAGCAGAGAACACAGGGAGACCCTGCAACACAGACCAGGAGAAAGGAGGATTGGGTTTGCCTCGCTCCTGGGCTCTGTCATCATCCATGGTTTTGATGGGAAGGGAAGGGAGGAGCTTCTCACTGTAAGGACCTGCAGTCTTGTCCCATTGAGAATAAATAAAAGCTGCCTCTTGCCAGATTTACTTTTAGTCCACCCCCAAAAGTGAATGTTACTAACTTCAAAAGATTTTCCTTAAAGTGTTTTTGAAACTGGCCTGTTTTGGGGCATGTAAAAATTCAGAATTCCTCCTTAACATTGTTGTCATCCCGTTTAAATGCCCAGTTACCCTATCAGGCTTTCCTCACCTACAGAGCAATGGCAATGAGCCATGATTTTGAGGGGACAATGATTTGATGACACTGATGGGGCTCTCAAACTCCATTAGGGTGCATGAATCATGAGTTAATTAGTCATTTTTTTTTTTCCTAATATGGTGAAGTTCTATCTTTAATCCCACAGTTTCTGTCTCTTGTCAGATTTATTATTATCTCCAGAGGAACTGTTCTGCCTCTTCCCCCAAAACTTTCTCATGCTATGAGGTAAAGTTGTTACAGGTGTACAAAATACTACATTCTATTCTTTGAGTAAAAACCTTCCAAGGTTCTACTTTATTCCACACAAGTAAAAATTTGGAACTACAGCTTCAGGAGTTTCAACTACTACAGAGCTCCATGGGCAATTAGACCCAGAAAATGATGAGGTCTGATTGGCACTCTAGATAGGGGATATTAAAACCTGACTGAATCCCAGTTACTGGGATGAGGAGATAGTTAGAAGATAATCTAGAAGATCATTTTGAGCACCACTAATTGCTGCTCTGGGAGTGGAGGTGGCAGACCAGTGCTGCAGGGCAGGAGCTGTGGAGTTTTAGGATCACACATTTTACTGCCCTGTCCTCGCAGGTGAGGAGCAGGGGGCTTGTCACAGAGGGAATTTGGATATTTGGTGGAGAGCCCCAGTGGCCTCACCTTGCTGGAGCTGCTGTCTCCTGCCTGCTCTTGTGCTCTGCAGCTTTGCAGGGAGTGATGTGGGGTCTCCTCTCCAGCCACAATTTGACAGGTTCTCTCATTTGGGAGATGATTTGGTTTGGGGGTCTTTTCAGATCCTTAGGTAGCAGAGGATTTCCTGTACCCTAAGACTAGAAAGTTTATAGGGCTGGCGAAGGATGGGGGTATTTCAATTCTGTATTTTTACATCATTTTGAAATGCTGAAATAGAAGTTGACAGGTACAGCACAGCTGGACAATTACCCCAAATCCAGCTGTCTGGTTTTTAAACGTTGCAGTGTGATTTTAGCGAGCCGGTAGGAAGAAATTTGTGGAGCAGCTCTTAAAACGTGGGGGTTTGGGTTGCTTTTTTGCAAGGCAGGAGGAGACCTGAGTGACTTCAGACTGACTGAACAGCAAAAGGAGAGCTGAGACTGGCCATGAACCTGCTCTGTTACACAGCTCTGCAGCCACCAGCACACCCAGCACAGTGACCAGGGCACTCAGCAGCACACGCTTACCCTGCTGCAGGACACCTGCTCGTTTCGAGGGTTTTATCACAGCACAGCTTCTTGCAAATGAATCCTTCCCTGCTCCCTTCAAAGCTCCTGTTTTGTCACCTCTCAGTCAAAATTATCTGCTCCTTTTTATTGCCCCCCCCCTGCTCTGCTGTTTGAGATTTGGCACAGCGTGCAGCACTGAAGGAATTTCCAGCCCGGATTGACTCTCCTGGAAAAAGTTCATCCAGAAATCAGGGAGATAAGTGAATTTTCTGAAGAGCAGAAGGAGCCTCCCTTGTGGGAGAGAAAGGGAGTGAGGGTTTGAGTAAGGATTAGGCAGTTCCTGCTTTCAGGAGTGAGTAGGAGCTGAGTAGGAACTACTCCTTCTACACAGTGATGAGCAAGTGCTGGTGTGTTTTATGAAATATATAATTATGGCTCATTGCCTGCTCTGTAGACCAGGCAAGCCAGAATGTGGATTGCATTTGGGAGCATTTCCACCAGCTCCACGTGAGGCTGCTCCTGCTGAAGGCTCACAAATGTAATAATTCAGGGCTTTCCCCTGGAAGGACTGAGGAAGTATTTATTAGTGCCTGCTGTTTGTTGCCAGGCTGGGAAACACAGAGGCTTGTGTTCAGTGCTCAGGAGAGTTCTGCTCAACTGCAAGCATGCTTAAAAAGGAAAAAGAAAGATGAGGAACTGCTCATGAAGCAATTTCATGAAGTGTGCTGGTGAGAAGGAAGGTGATCTGCTCTGGTTGGAACTCCAAGGAGCAATCTCCTTTCCAGCTCAGGGAATTTCCCCCAGGAGGAGAGCACTGTGATAAACTGTGTTTTCTGAGGCCAGGGAGAGCTGATGCACTTTGCTGCAGAACTTGGAATTTTTTTCATTTTTTTCTGAAATCTTCAGGAAATGTGCACGTGTTGCACGGCCGAATTTTATCTTGGGCTCCTCTCAAAACAAGAAAAAAATTCAGCAAGGATTGAGAATTGAAATGAAAAGACTTTTGGGCTGTAATGAGTATTTCTTGGCTGTGAATTCTGAAGGGGCTTGGGACAGGTGTAGGAATCTTTCCCAGAGTGACAAACACCAGAGTCCTGCCAGGGCTGCCAGAGGGAATCCTGCACAGTGAGCTGCTGCATGTGTGCATGCATGGCTGCCTGCCTGCCCTGCAGCCCCAGGGGCAGAAAAACAGCTCTGCTCTGAAAAAAAGAGAGGGAGGAGGAAGAAGGAAAGGAGTGTTTAAAGGGAGCTGGAGTAAGTGACCTGTCTGCCCATCCAGGAGCTGCTGAGCAGCTGTGACACTGCTCCTGGGATGCCTTTTGGGGCTGCCTAAAAACAGAGGCCAGACAAAATCAAGGGAAGAAAAAGCTGTTCTGTTTATTGAAGGGCCTTCAGGTCCATTTAGGGCAGACAAACCCACCCAGGGGCTGCACCCAAAAAGGAACAATGGGTCATGAATTTTCACACTTTGATAAGTTTGGTCCATTTGCAGATTGGGGTTAATGTTCCAATTACAGCTTCAGATAATGAAGTCATTCACCCCAAGTTTGCTCCCTCCAACTCCCTTTTGTTTCCATCTCTTAGGGCCTGAGGCAGTGAGGGGTCCTTGATCCCCAGGCCTGCAGAGGAATTGTTGTGTCTGCCCAAAATGGGAGAGCAGCAGCTCCCACTGTGTGTGGAGTTTAGAGTGATGCACTAAAGAATTGCAGGATTACAAATAGATGAAAGATATTAAATCTGAAATCCTGAGGCATCACCTGAAGCACTCAGGTGCACAGAGCCATGGGAACCTGGCCTGCCAGGGAGGGAAGAGAGAGCAGGTCAGAGCTGAGGGTGACATCCTGAATCCATCCACACATTGAAGCTGTCTGAAAAACTTGGTCAGTGTGGTCTGATGCAGAGCCCCTGGCACAAAGCCTGAGTAAAGGGTTTGGATTTCATGGTCTGCACAGGAAGATGCAGCCCAGCCTTGGGTCAGCTCCATGCAGGAGCCTCAGATCCTGTGCACAGGGCACTGCAGGTTTAGGTGGGGTTCTCTGCAGCTCTGTGGGAAATGTCACTGTCCCTGCACACCCAGTGAGCACTGTCAGCTCACAGACTGGCTTTGAGGAATCTCTTCTCACCCATTCATGTAATTCTGAGTTCTGCTCTCCTAACCAATCTTTCTGTTCCCTAGAATTTAGGGCCCTGATCCAAAAGCTGGTTAAATTTTCAGGAATGGTTTTACTCTGTGCAAAACCTGCCTCTCCACAGCTCTGGATGGAACAGGGCAGTCCACAGGCATTCCTTCCCTCCTTCCTTCCCTCCCTCCTTCCCTCCTTCCCCAGAGCAGCTGTTTGAGCACCACCCAGGACAGGGGATGCAGATCTCCAGGACATTCCATACTCCAGGTTAGGTTTGAAAATTTGGATCTTACATTCACTTTTTCTGCCACTGGAGCCAAATCCCACACCGAGATTGTTGCACTTGCAAGAGCTTTTCCCATCTTTGATGGGTGGGAAGAGGCTGGAATGAGCAAATCCTCTCTCTTAGCTGCAGTCTGGGGTTTCCTCTGGTGCCCACAATTCCCTGACTTCCCTCAGATGCTGATGCCCACAGGAGCCTGGCCAGATTTGTGGCTTTGGACTTCCTGCACCATATTAAGAGTTAATAGAGGTGCCAGTGTTACAGAGAGAAGCCAGAACTGCAGCCAGTTTCCAGGGAATTGACTGTGCATCTTTCTTTTCTGGATATTCTCTACTGGTTTTGGATATGAATGCAAGCAAAGCCACTGCTTGGCTACTGCCTTTGGTGTGGAAACAGTCTGAAGCAGCAGGATTCAGTTTTTATTTTTGAAGGCTAGTAATTTGGATTTTTTTCAAGATCATTGTGTCACGCTCTAACTGCCCGAGGAACAGGCTTGTGTTGAGTAAGTCTATGAGTCTTGGAGTCTGTGGAATTCTCAGCAGGCTGGGGTGCCAGAATAACCAGGGCAGGGTGCTCTGATGCCAGCACAGCTGCTGACAGGGTGGCACAGCTGGGTGGCTTCACCAGGACTCAGCTGCTCCTTGCAGGGTTGGACTTCTCATAACCTTCATGCACCTTCATGGGCGAGGATGCCACTTCAAATGTGACTGGTTTGGATTGAAAAACACAAACCCAAGCTCACTGCTGGGGGCTGCAGGGACCCCAGAGGTGCAATGGTCATTGGAGGCTGTGGCTAACCCAGCTGTGCCCAGGTCAGGCTGCACCTCCTGGTGCTGTTTGCCAGGAGCTGGTGTCCCTACAGCTCACAGAGGCTGGCCTGGAGTTTGCCACCCTCTGCCTCAACAGAGGGATTCAAACCTCCATGCCAGACTTTGCCTGGAGTATTCGATGGGAGCACCTTTCTGTTGGCTGGATTGTAGGAAAAGTCAGCAGAGGATGGGGAGGGTTCAGGGAGCTCTGGGAGGTGTCAGGGGTAACCTGGGCTTTCTGTTTGCTGTGTTACAGCTGAGCACATTCTCCATTTATTGCACACACACCGTGGCCTTCATTAAGAACATTTATACATAGACTTCACACAAAATGTTGTACATCCAGGTCTTGGTGAGCACTGGGGAGTGAAAGTGAGAATTTGTGGTCCCTGGTCAGTGTGAGAGTTGAGCTCTGTGATGGAATCTCTTCCTGTGCATGGACTCTACACTAAACAGGCCTCCAATAATTCCTGGTGACAGGGGGCTTGATGGTATCTTCACCAGAGGAAAAGAAACTAATTTAGGACAAAAGTGATTTTTCCACGTGTTACCTGATGAGCTGTGAAGTTCTGCTTCAGCCAAGTGGTGTGGAATTATTACCTTGAAACTGCTGATTAGACTGGGCTCTGGTTTTTGCTGCAGGCTCTGTGATAACGGAGGAAGTGGACACCTGTTCTGGATCTGCTCTCAGGGGATGCTTGAAAAGCTGATGCCTGGTGGTGTAGCACTCAGCTCCTCGCAGATAAGCAATGGTTATCTCAGTCAAAATTGTTTTACTGTTGACCTTAAGGCAGGGTCAGGTCCCTGGATTTCTGTGAAGTTACTTTGCTTTGCCTTCAGACTGTCCAAATGAACATTGTTTGTGCACACTGCTGCAGCTGTGTCACAGTTGTTGAGTTTGAAGTTTGTTGGCGCTCTGGTGCTCGGTGTCACCATTTTAACTCAGAGTTCAGTGGCAGCTTGGGAATCTTTCTGCATTCCCTGTTGCAGAGTTGATTGTGATCAACTCTGGATTGTGATCATGCCCATCATACTTTGCTGTACTACATTCAAATGTGTTTAAATAATAGGTGTGTGCTAAGTAAACACTTAGAATGTGAATATATTGCATGACACCAGAGGATTACACATTAAGGGAGCCTTTCCCTTAGGCTGCTCATTTACAGCTTCAATAGAAGTACGAGTTGTTAATGCAGTGACTTGGATCAGGCATCAGAAAGTTCATTTGTATTCTCACTGTCAGCTACAGGATTGCTTCATTTAATTCCTTGCTTTTACTTTAAAGGTTTGCTTCTACATTGCATCCAATTTTATGTAATTTCCAGCAGCTGTGAAAAATGAGCTTAGTCCCATCTCACCACCCCACCTCTGCCCTTCCACTGAAGATAGGCTTGTTTGTTTGGTTTTGTTTATTTGTTTATTCTTTTTAAATTCGTGTGCTCCCACTCTTTCTGTACACAGTGATGATGTGGCCTTAGAATCAGCATGTTTGGAAAGTTGGGCTGGTAAAAACAACAACAGAAAAAAAAACAAAAACAAAAACAAAACCCAAACCAGCTCCAAACATTTATTTTCATCAGACCAGCTTGCTGAACCTATTTGCTTTCCAGGTGTGTAGTTAATGCAGTGGGTGAAAGAAAAGGGGCTGGGACGAGCTCTCCCTGGGACTATACTTGAAGCAGATGCAGCTCAGACTGTACCTGTGCTACCCCATTCTGCACTTCACTCACACTGAGATGTTCAGAAGGGGTTGATTTATATTTTACTGCTTTGCTAGTGACAGTAAAAAGCATTAGTACAGTGCAGGGTTGGTAGGGGGTTTTTTTTTGGGGGGTGTTGATTTAAAATACCAAATTCCACCTTTCTAAAGCTAGAATGCCTCTATTTCATGTTCCTGTTTTATGCTGAGCTTCTCTTTTGGTTCTGGAGACAGAAGTATGGTCACTTGTTGCTTTTACCTGAATGGAAGTGGTGTTCTCCACGGTGCCTTTACCTTTTCCTGCCAAAATGCTGAGGAGTCCTGAGCTGCTCAGGAGTTCACTCTGTGCTGTTGTGGGTCACCCACCAGCAGAACTCTGGGCTGTGTTTTGGGCTGGCTCTTGTTCCCCAGGCATCACAAGGAAGCTGGATGATGTTTTGTTGAGCAAGGCTTTGTGTGAATGGCCCTCCCTGCATTCCAGAGAGCCTCTTGTGCCCCATGAAACTCCATCCCAAGTGCAGGAGGAGACTCAAGTTGATGGATCTTATGGTTTGTGTGGGTGTGCCTTGGAATTCTGGAAACTTAGATTGGGGGGTTTTAGTATATAGTAACACATGTGAGTCAAGATGGAGGGGTTTGGGCATTGTCTGAGTCCTTTTTCTTTCTTCTTCATGGATTTGGGTGTTTTTCTGTAGTTGGGTGGAAAAGGTCTGCATTGAGGGCCTTGAGTGGTCATTATTGGGTCAAAAGAATAAATAATACAGATGTCACCTCGTTATTGGGTAATTAGCACTTAAATAACCTTGGAAAGCTCTCCATTTTACCTCGTTTCTTTAACTTGCTAATTAGAGCTCATGGCTTGTGAGTCTGTAAATAGATAAGATACAACAAACATCCACGTCCCAACTCAAAAACTTCATTTGCTCTGTGTCAGTCCTTACCTTGGCAAGGAAATAAAGGAAGCTAGAACCTTCACATGTGTGCTTTTTTTTTTTTTGTTTTTTTTGGTGACAATCTCAAACCGTTGAAAATGTTGTTGCAAGTTGTGGATCCAAAAGGATGGAAGAGGTGGTTTGTGTGGAACTGTCTAGCCAGAATTCAGTTCAGGCCTCCTGGAGGCTGTCTGGGCTAAAACCGACTACTGAGTACTTCCAAGTCTGCTTTTTCTCCAGAATTTAACTCAAAATTGTTGTTTTAGAGGTTTGAACTAGTCTGTGTGTGGGAGAGTTGGCCAAGCTGAATCAACTCTGAACCTCAGGCCATGGGAAACCCCTTTCTAGTTGTAGCAAAGGTTCATGGGAGTTTGCATGTTAATGAAGTTGTTCCATATAAGGTTATGTTTTTCTCATTGCTCAGTTACATTGTACAAATCTGGTTCTGCTCTCAGTTGATGTTTCTGATTGGACCCTTACCCCCAGACCCACCCATTGTATTGTCATGTTCTCCTCAGCTCCAGGTCTTTGCTTGGTCACCCCCATGGAGCTCTCCTGGGCTCTGTGCGTGGTTTTGGGGCACCATCCCTATTTTCTTTTATCCATTATTAAAGTGTTCTTTTTCCAGTGCCAACCGTCATTCCCACTCCTAATTATTTTCTCTCCACCCTCTGCCCTGAATTCAGGGGACCTAAAGGTTTGTCACAGCTGCCCTTACCGTGACATGTGTGTACAGGTCTTAGCCACCACTCAGAAAAAAGCCCCAAGTATAATAAATTCAAGATGCTCACAGGGCCACAGTTACAAACAAAATTCAGTTGGTGTGACTGTGGATGTATTATTTATTGCTATGCATTATTAACGACCTTGTAACACACCACTGACAGCAAATCAGAGCCAAAAGGGAATAAAAAAGGACATAAATAGTTGAAATAAATAATGTATCTGCTTTCAGGTCATGAGTCCATCATTTCAGCAATAGTGGGTTTCTTCGCTTCGTTTTTCTATCTTTGTAGTTCAGTACTGCTTGTTTTTATTTGATCACTTGCCTTCTGCTACTAGATTAGTTAGAGAAGGCTCTGTGCTGCTTTTATAATTAGATGATGAATTAATTCTTTCCCTTCCTTCTGGCTGTGTTTTGGATTTCGATTAGTGGAGTAGCCTGGCTACTGATTTCAGTAATTCTTCAATTACTTACCTGTGGCTCTCCTGTGACACAAACTGAGAACATGCAGAGCCT